>SJYQ01042512.1:193339-386026 GCA_006410935.1 Redunca redunca
GCCAGGTATTGAGATCTGCTTTGTGAAAGCTGAGGGAATCTTTTCTGTAAATGGGGTGGGGGAGGGCTGGGGGTGGATAGAATATCACAGATGCTTGCCTTTTCCATTCTGAGAATATTGGCAGGAGAAGAGGAATTAAGGTGGTACGTGGGTGCCCAGCTTTCCTTATATGTGCAGCACAGTGTGTCTTCCGGTGGGGGCACGGTAACCTCTCTCGGCAGCCAGCAGGGAGCGGTTGTCAGCACTCAGGGTCTGCAGGCTGGCAGCCGCGGCACCATCCGCATCCTTCTGTTGTGGGGTAGAGGCTGACGATGAATGTGGGCAGTGTTCGTGCCGGTTACTCAGCACAGAGAGTGTTTATAGTAGCAGCATCCAGGATGACCTCTCTGGGCGATGCCGATTGCCAAGAACATGCCCCCTCCCTCATCATATTACCTGGCTCTTCCCCAGCCTTGTCTCTTTGGGCTTTAGGGGTGCTCTGAGGGGCTTCCCAGGAGGTGCTAGTGGTAAAGAACTTGCCTGCCTATACAGGAGACATAAGAGACGCGGGTCCAATCCCTGGATTGGAAAGATCCCCTGGAGAAGGGCATAGCAACCCACTCCAGTGTTCTTGCCTGGGAAATCCCACGGACAGAGCAGCCTGGTGGGCTCCAGTCTATAGGATTGCAGAGTCAGACATGACTGAGACGACTTAGCACACACGCCCTTTCCTGGCAGCCACATCCTTGATCCTTGACTGTGCCCGTTCAACTCCATGGCAAGGCAAACTTCCTCACCTGTTGGCAGAAACGAGCATGAATGTAGGCTCTGTTCCCAATCTTCCAGGCTCATAAAACTTGCCACTCTTTGCGAGATGGGGTGGTTCATCCCCACTTCATCTCTTCTGGGGGAGAGCCGGCACAGATGCTGCTGATGGATGGGAAGTTTAGAAAACGAAGTCTTGGAAATCGATAGAAGAATATACAAGCTATGTATCATGTGAGCGCCTCTTGTCTGCTCCACGGTAAATCAAAAGTAATGAATGGGAGGTTTCTGCAGCCAGGGACCCCCAGCCTTTCCCCGAGGGTGGGATTGGCTTCCTGCTTGCCTTTTCACAGTCTGAGCACACATATTCCACTTCAGGAGGCCTAAAAGTAAGCCCAGGTCCTGATTTTTTTTTCTTTTAATATCTCTGTCAGCACCTCAGCCCTTATCCTCTTTAATTTCCATCGTGTAGGCATTTGGCATCCCTTGTAGAGTGCGATGTATTGCAAGATAAGCGGCCTCCGTAGCCTCGTGAGTGAACGACTCATCCCCAGGGCTGTGTTACTGCATATTAACAAACTCTGATCCTGTTGCAGTTTGAGCACCTCAGTGCCTCTAAGAGATTATCTCTGAGGTCCCTTGGACACAGGGGCATGGGCAGCACTTGGTTAAGGAGTGGCTTTGAGGAGGTTTGCACGGAGCTGGAGAAAGGTCGGCAACTAAGAGGTCCCGAACCCCACCTGGGGATACCTGCATGCCAAGTAGGCTTCTGCCTCTGCTCCACCATCAGCTGCCTCCATCCCCTTCCAGCCTCCACCCTGCCTCTCCTCTGAATGGTCTTTTTTACCCCCCTTGCTCTAATTGAACCCAGTTCTCCTCCCTACACTGTTTTCTCTCCCATGTGCCTGGGACTGGAGGTGGAGTAGGGTCCTCCTAGCTCCTCCTTGCTCAGCTTTCTGACGATATCCATCCCTCCTCCTGAAAACCTAGACACTGTATTAAAAAAACAGAGACATCACTTTGCCGACAAAGGTCCATATAGTCAAAACTGTGTTTTTTTCCAGTAGTGATGTATGAATGTAAGAGTTGGACCACAATGAAAGCTGAGCCCCAAATAATTGATGCTTTCAAACTGTGGTGCTGGAGAAGACTCTTGAGAGTCCCTTGGATAGCAAAGAGATCAAACTAGTCAATCCTAAAGGAAATCAACCCTGAATATTCATTGGAAGGACTGATGCTGAAGCTGAAGCTCCAATCCTTTGGCCACCTGATGCAAAGAGCTGACTCATGGGAAAGTATTCTGATGCTGGGAAAGATTGAGAGCAGGACGAAAAGGGGGTGACAAAGGAAGAGATGGTTTGATGGCATTATTGACTCAATGGACATGAGTTTGAGCAAACTCTGGGATATGGTGAAGGACAGGGAAGCCTGGCATGCTGCAGTCCATGGGGTCACAAAGAGTCAGACACCACTGAGCGACTGAAGAACAACCTCCTGAAAAACACCCAGATTTGGCTCTCAAGTCCAAGACTCTTCCTCACTCCACTCCTTCTTCTTGGTGTCGCCTACAAACCGCTAGTCTTCCTCTCCTTCCTTGAACGTTTTGGCTTCTGGATCAATAGCGGCTGTCTCCAATCCCCCCCAGTGTGGTTGGTGGGGGTTCTGGCCCATCGGCATTTGACTTCCTCTCCTCCCATCAGCTGGTCTCCAGCCAGCCCTGCCCAGCTGCTCCCCAAGGTCTCAGCTTGAACCCTGTCCTTGGCAGCAGCAGGCCTCATTGCTCCACAATCCCCACCCCAAGCCATCTATTCTCTAGCCCCACAGCCAGTCTCCCCACTTCACCCCCTCAGCTTTCACCTTCTGGTCCCACTTGAACCTGTACTTTGCTGGTCCTGTCACCTCTTTACCCCCTTCCTGGTGTCCCAACGCACCTCCTGAACCTGAGCAATTTCCTGATTAAAAGCAATCATCCGTTGCAAGTGCTCTCGACTCCCTGGCCCCCCTCTCCCTTCCTGGTCACTTAGCAAAGCCTCCATCTTTCCCCCACTCAGTCCCTATGTCTTTTGGGAGAGGAACACACACCGTACGCTGACGGTCTTACTTTAAATTTATGATCCCTAAACTCAGTGGGCGTCGGCTGCCAGCTGGCATCATCCATCATTTCTCTGCTCCATTCATTCTCCTCTTCTCCCTGATGAGTATTTCATACCTCCCTTCTCTCTTTAAACCTCCAACACATCCCCTGCACCTTTCTCTCCACTGAAAACCTTGCTATCTATCCACTGACAATGTGGGAAAAATTGAAGTAAACCATCAGACTCCCATCCCCTCAACTGCCCTCCCACGGCATCCAATTTCAAATTTCCTACCTCTCTCCTGTGCTGTGGGCAGACAGTCCACACTCCTGCCAAGGCCAGTGCACACCCCTCTCACCTACTCAAGGACATAGCCTGGGTGCACCTCTGCTCTCTCCTACATAAGTTTCCCATTCTTTCCTAGTCTGCTACTCTTAGCAGGCAAACCTGCTGTGATTCCTCCCATCTTAGAAAAAAAAAAAAATGAAAAGGAAAGGAAAGAAAGATCCTTTTGTGTCCCACCTCCTCCTCCAGTTACTTTCATCAGCTGTCCTGGAAAGAGCTGTCCACCTTCACTGCATCTGATTCCTTTCCTCCGTCCGAGTCTGCCTGCCATTCTGCTCCACCCAGGGGTTCATGTCAAGGTCCTCCTTGCCTTCCAGAGCGCTGGTCGGTGGGGAGTTCTTAGCTCCCATCTTATTTGACTATCAGCAGCCCCTGGCCATACTGATCACTGCCTTCCTATTGAAATACTTTCTTTACAAGAATCTGGGACCCCACACCCTTCTGGTTTCCCCCCTTCTCCACTATCTCCTTTGCTGATTCCCCTTCATTTTACTAACTTCTTGACACTGGAGTCTCCTAGGACTCTACCTGGGCACTTCTTCTGTTTTTATCTCTACGCACAGCCCCTTGGTAGTCGCATCCAGATACCCAGCTTTAAACTGACTTTAAATGTAATCTATAGGGGGGAAAATCCAAATTAATACCTCCTCTGAATCTAAAGCAGGTTCTTCAGAGAATCATTGTATGACATCTCTTATATGTGAAATCTAAAAAGAAATGTTACAAATGTACTTACAAAACAGAAGCAGACTCACAAACTTAGAGAAAGAACTTACGGTTGCGGGGGAAGGATGGGGGGAAGGGAGAGTTATGGAGTTTGGGATCAACATGGACACACTGATATATTTAAAATGAATAACCAGCAAGGACCCACTGTACAACATGTAGAACTCTGCACAATGTTAAATGGCAGCCAGGATGGGAGGGGAATTTGGGGGAGAATGGACACATCTGAAACTATCATAGTACTGTTAATTGGCTATATTCCGATACAAAATAAAAAAAATTTTTAATAAATAAAGTATACTCTTGACATACCGCTCCCTGTCCTAAGTCCTCCAGTGACTCTCCTCTGCCTGGAGGATGAAGTCCCCAGCCCTGAATGGGGCAGAAAAACTCTTAGCTTCTGCCACCTGCCTTTATCTTTTATTTTCCATCCTCACTGTCAGCCGGTCACTGCCCTGCTGCCTTGCCATCCTCTGATCCTGTGAGCGTGCTGCACCACCCCTGCCCTCTGGCCTCCACACTTAGTTGTCCCCACCAGGGAGCCCAGCAACCCTCCCTCTCCTCCTACTGCCTCAAGTCCTCGGGACCTCTGCACCCTCTCCCAAGTGGGGCAGAGGTCCCTCTTAACAGCTCGCACACCCTGTGCTTGGCCCTGCCAGGGAAATGAACAGCCCGCGCGTCCATCCACGGGACTGCGAGCACCTCGATGGCGGATGCCGCTCCATCATGGCCATATCCCAGGAAGGACTCTGCTCACTGCCTACCCGCCAGCCACTCTGTTCTCTCCTGTAACACAACCCTAGTCCTCGTGGAGGGGACAATGCTCCAGCTGCCTCTTCACTTCTTTATGGGCAGGGGTGGCCATGCCAGCAGTCCTGGCCAGTGAGGAGTAAGCTGAGCATTAGAACTTTGTTCTCCAAAAATAACCTCGGCCACTTCTATTTTCCTTATTATATGAAGCCAGAGATGGCACAGCCATTTATGACCATGAGTAATAAGTTGCATGCTAAAGGCAGAGGAACAGAGGGACAAGAAAGCTGATGACCCTGTGGGGCTTCAGGGTCTAAACTCTGGATTTCAGTGATGTGGAAACAAACAAAAATGTCCCTCCTGTTAGGCTAACCTTCTCTAATGGTGTATCTGTGATCCACCAAACACCATCCTAACCAAAACCCATTGCTAGCACTGGCAGAGCTCCTGGTGCTGGGGACGTGGCGTGTGACTGATGAAGGATCAAAGGACTGCACAGCATTCTCCAAACCTGCAGCCCACCGTCCAGCCTTCATCTGTGCCCTCCTTTCCTGCCCCTCTCCCAATCCATTCTCGTCTACCCAAATGACAGGCTTGAATATGTCTCTTTCACATTCCAGTGGGAGTGCTTTCTCTTTAATTTGGCACTGAGCCTTTCCATCTTATGTGCTTCTAGATTTACTAATATTTATCATCCCTATGCTGTTTAATACTTCATGACCGGTATTATAGCCATTCATGGTTGATTCTAAACTCATCCACTTTAAGTCCCTAGTGGGTGCATGCTAAGTCACTTCAGTTGTGTCTGACTCTTTGCAACACCATGGACTGTAGCCCACCAGGCTCCTCTGTCCATGGGATTCTCCAGGCAGGAATACTGGAGTGGGTTGCCATGCCTTCCCTCCAGGGGATCTTCCTGACCCAGGGCTTGAACCTGGGTCTCCTATGTCTCCTGCATTGGCAGACAGGTTCTTTACTACTAGCGCTACATGGGAAGCCCCAAAGGCCCTAGAGAATAGGTCAATATATTTGTTTATGTCCCCACCAACCATGCCCTTGATTACCCCACCTCATATAGACCCTAGAACAGTGCCTTATACATCACAGGTAATCAATAAATATGTTTTGGATGAACATTATGACTGCTCAGCAGCCCAACCCACCTCTTCAGGGAGCTCATTCTCAATCGCATCACCCACATTCCACACCGCTCTTTCTGTAACTAGCTCTTGCTGCCTTGTCTTATTTTTGTTGCCTAGAAATACATTGCAAGTTCAAGTTTGGCAGGAAGCATGTCCAAATCTGTGTCTCTGCTGTCCTCTCCTCATTCCCAAGATGCTGTCAGTACCTTGTAGATAGTAGGAGTAAAGCATGTGCTGATCAAATGCTTGATTTGGGGCAAAAGCTGGTGACTGCTGCTGGCGCTGATGACAGAATGCCTGGCTCCCTTTCTCTCTGAAGACCTTCCAAACACAGAGGGTGGTTTTCAGAGCCTTGATTCCAAGACCCCATGCAGAGATTTCAGAAGCGTTCTAGGGCCTGGCTTTTATTTCTTAAAGCAGATTTCCTAGAGCCCATCCAAGTTCTTGATGGCACAGTTTCTTTTAACCTATCATCCTTCCTGTAAGCCTTCTTCCAATCTCTCCTCTCTTCTTTTTCACCCCCCGTTTTTTCTCTCAGCTGATGTCTAGGTACAAAGGAGAGTCCCATCTGAGAGCATGGTATATCTAGGAATCCGTATAGGGGTGGCCCTAAAAATGCAATTCAAGACAAACTGAAACTTCTCATCCTTTAGAGCTTAATGCAGGAGATAATCCCCGGGGGACAGAAGCATTTGGCCAGTGAACCTGTGGAAGAGTCTGTATCCTTCATTCTTGGAAATATAAGCCCACAGACTGACAGAGCAGCATATCTAAGAATCCATGTGGCTCAGGGTCCCAAACTCGGGTATCACAAGGACCAGAAAGGTGATATAAATGAGCAATGTGGAGTTTAGATGACAAATAACAACTCCACCTTTAATATCAGAGATTATCTTTGCCTGGGTTCCCAAGAAGCAGAACCTGAGGCAAAGGCTCACATGGCATCATTTTATCAAGGGGCACAACAGTCAGGGGCAGAAGGAGTGAAGCAGGGAAGGACAGAGAGACACTACAAAGATGTGTCATCAAGGTGGCCACTGCTAAGGGCAACTTACTTTCCAATCTTGTGGAACTGAAGTTGCAAGAAGCTGCAAAAACTGTCCAGAGGAAGAGGGAAGATTTAGCCACTAGATTCAATATTCCATTTGTTAAAGGTTGGCCCCACCGAGCACTCAGTTCCCTTCCCTTCTGGAGTAACCCATGAGTGCCACAATAGATCACTCACATCCCATGTCTTGATGTTAGTGAGGCAGGAGGTGAGACAAGATAGCAGGCAACACAGACAGGAGCCAAGGCCCTCTCAGGTAGAACCCAGTGGAGCCAATGCAAAGCTGCTCACGCTGCAGCAGGAAAGTGGGTGGGCCACCCGCCTCTGGCCTGACCTGCCTTGACTTTCATATCTAGGACTCAAAATACAAAACAAGGCCTTTTTTGTGTGTGTGTGAGCAGAAAACCATCACCTTTTGTTTTTCTGAAGGGAGAGGTACAAAACAATCAGTCACAGAGCCCCCTTCAAGAGGGAGCCAGCCATCACTTTAAAGAGACGTAAGGAAAGGTTAGTGAAACAAGCTACAGTCCTTACTGCCTTGTCGGATCCTGTGGCTATAATCAACACACACCATCTTCTCTCTCCACTCTTCACTGTGCTGCTGCTGCTGCTAAGTCGCTTCAGTCGTGTCCGACTCTGTGCGACCCCATAGACAGCAGCCCACCAGGCTCCCCTGTCCATGGGATTCTCCAGGCAAGAGTACTGGAGTGGGGTGCCATTGCCTTCTCCAATGCATGAAAGTGAAAAGTGAAAGTGGTGTTGCTCAGTCGTGTCCGACTCTCTGCGTCCCCATGGACTGCAGCCCACCAGGATCCTCTGTCCATGGGATTCTCCAGGCAAGAGTACTGGAGTGGGCTGCCATTGCCCTCTCCACTCTTCACTATAGGTTTCTTATCTGTGGCCAGCAGTTTGACTGGTCTGGGTTGCTTGCCTTATGGGATCTGACCTTTCATCCTGGGGAGTCTGGGCTTCTAATAGCCTTTGTAAGTTATGGTTCTCATTATTATTATTATTTTATTATTTTTTTTTGGTGAATCTTTGTTCACTGATATCCTTTTTACTGGAGTATAATTGCTTTACAATGTTGTGTCAGTCTCTGCTGTACAATGAAGTGTATCAGCTATGGTGGCTGTTGTGTTAGTCACTCAGTTGTGCCTGAATCTTTGCAAACCCATAGGCTGTAGCCCATCAGGCTCCTCTGTCCATGGAATTCTCCAGGCAAGGATACTGGAATGGGTTACCATTCCCTTCTCTAGGGGGTCCTCCTAATCCAGGAATCAAACCCAGGTTTCCTGCACTATAGATGGATTCTTTACCATCTGAGCTATCAGGGAGCTATATGTATTTGTTTATCTCCTCCCTCTTGGACCTCCTTCCCACCCCAAACCCCAACCCCCATCACACTCCCCTAGGTCATCACAGAGCACTGAGCTGAGTTCCTTGCCTTATATTGCAGCTTTCTGCTAGCTATCTACTTTAACTATGATGAGGTATCACCTCACACCAGTCAGAATGGCCATCATAAAAAAAAAAATCCACAAGCAATAAGTGCTGGAGAGGGTGTGGAGAAAAAGGAAATCTTCTTGCACTGTTGGTAGGAATGTAAATTGGCACAGCTTCTGCAGAAAACAGAATGGAGGTTCCTTTAAAAACTAAAAATAGAACTAACATATGACCCAGAAATCCCACTACTAATTCAAAAAACACATGTAACCCAATGTTCATTGCAGTGCTATTTACAACAGCCAGGACTCGAAAACAATCTGAATATCTATCAGCGTAAGAATGGATAAAGAAGATGTGGGACCTATATACAATGGAATATTGTCATTGTTTTAGAAGCAACAAGAGATGCCCCAAGGAATCTTCTGAGTTCCAGATGTCCTCCCCTCTCCCAGTGTATAGCAGAACCTCTAGCTCTTGATGGTTAATAACCCTGCCAACCTAGTGACTACTTACTTACTGGTTCACAGACATGAAGAGCCCAGAGTGTCTAGGTGATTACAATTTCAAGTTCAAGTAAGATGCCCTTACTTTGTCCTCTGGCAGAAGCACTTGCACTTAGGAACCAAGGCCTCTAACCTGGAAAAGCCTACAAGAAGAATAAGGAAGCACAGATTTCTCAAGTGGCTCAATAAGAATCACGTTGTGAGGAGCAATCTAACTTCTACCCCTCGATTTCCAGTTCTGTGTATCCTAGCTATTGGGGACATAGCGTCATATATAGGTCATTATTTCAGCATATATGGGGCTTCCCAGGTGGTGCCAGTGGTAAAGAACCCACCTGCCGATGCAGGAAACATAAGAGATGCAGGTTCGATCCCTGGGTCAGGAAGATCCCCTGGAGGAGGAAATGGCAACTCACTCCAGTATTCATGCCTGGAGAACCCCATGGACAGAAGAGCCTGGCAGACTACATTCCATAGGGTCGCAAAGAGCTGGACACGACTGAAGCACCTTAGCACAAAACACAGCACCTATGCCGCTTCCTGGAGGATATTACCCCAAGCCTCAGGGTATTGTCCCTAACCGAGGGCCTTAGATTAACAAGACATTTCACCACTCTCTTAGACTGGCTGTTTCAGGGTGATAAGTACACAGACTAGGAATCTCATGACTGTGAACCGGTTGTACACCTTCTTTTATGACTTGGGTTTCTTGGTTTGAGACAATGTCATACAGATATCAGGTAATTTGTGCACCCTCTGAATCTGGCACCAGTGGAGGCTCTGTGGACAGGAGAGGGAGACCAGTGTGCCATCAGCTCACTTCCAGGACTGAAGGCGTCTGATGCCATCCACCTACTGCCAAGAGGCCAACTAGTCTCCTTTAGGAATGGTGAGCCATATTAAAGGCTCAGTGTCAGACTCTGCTGCTGTTGGTTTGCATATTCAGTTTTGGCAGTCTTAAGAAGAGTCTTGGTAAGAGGGAGCCTGTCGCTGTTAGCCACTCATAGCCTCCGTTCCTGCTGCCATCGTCCCTCTGAGTCGGCGCTAGAGTGACTGATGGATGACTGAGGGTGGCTGACTTCCTGGGGATCTGTCACCCTTTCCACCTGACTGTGGAGAACCAACTCTCCTTAGATGCTTCTGGTGGGGTTGATGGGAGACACAGGATCTGTGTGCTTCGTGGCCACCGGAGGCCCATCCACATCTTGACCAAGAACAAAGGCTGAGAACAGTCCTGGGGGAAGACAACAAATCTGCCCCCACCGTGTGAAAATGAACTGCGTTTTGTCCTCCTTATGGATGGGGAGGAAGGCATTTGCTTGATCAACAGCCTCACACGAATGCCAGAAGCCATTTGACCTGCTCTAGTGAAATGGCCACATCTGGCACGGAAGCGCCAATGAGGGTCGCCACCTGGTTAGGTTTATGCTCATCCACAGCCATTCCCCATGATCAATTTGGCCTGAGCAGTGCCAGAAGGGTGAGCCGAATGAGTCTATGATGGGGAGCACCAACTCCACAACCTCTAAGTTTTTAATGGTGTCACTAATCTCTGCAGTTTCTCCCAGAATGTGGCAATAATTCTTCTGATTTACTATCTTGGCTGGCACTGAGCTGGAGGGTAGTTTCAGGGCCTCCCACTTGGCCCATCCTACCATAATGGCTCTCACTCACATTTGTGGAACCAAATGTGAGGCTTCTGCCAGCTCCTTGGTATAGCTATACCAATTATGCATTCAGGGACAGGGAAATATAACTCCAGGGCTGGCCCATGAATCCTCCGGAAGACAGACTTAGACTAATGTACCTTTGCCACCTGGGTTCCAAGAAGCCCCCACCCTAGCTGGAAGCCCACGATGGCAGCTTGGATCCTTTGCTGTCAGTGTGAGGTCAGTGCCTGTGTCTAACAGTCCTTAGAAATGCAGGTACTGTCCCTCCTTCCATGCTTACTGCTAAGTTGCTTCAGTCATGTCCAGCTCTGTGCGACCCTATGGACTGTACCCACTAAGCTCCTCTGTCCATGGGATTCTCCAGGCAGGAATACTGGAGTGGGTTGCCATGCCCTCCTCCAGGGGACCTTCCCTACCCAGGGATCAAACCCATGTCTCTTATGTCTCCTGCATTTCCAGGTGGGTTCTTTATCACTGGCACCACCCGGGAAGCCCTCACGCATAGGTGTTCTAGCAAGTGCCTATAGCTCATCTGAGAAAGGATTGTGTACGTGTGTACACACTCAGTTGCTCAGTCATGTCAGACTCTTTGTGACCCCATGGACTGCAGCCCACCAGGTTCCTCAATCCATGGGACTTCCCAGAAAAGAATACTGGAGTGGGTTGCTATATCCCTCTCCAGGGGATCTTCCCAACCCAGGGACCAAACCTGCGTCTCCTGCATCGGCAGAGGGATTCTTTACCACTGAGCCATCTGGGAAGCCCATGAAAGGATTGGGGGATATTTGTCATCTAGATTGTGGGTGCCTTGTATGGGCCTTTCTCAAGAGGACCCTCTTCCCTTTCTATCAATGGGTGCTGGGTCTGTGATCAAACTCATATCTGGAAGACCTGATGTCATCCTTCTTCTCACCATTTCTTATGGTTTTAAAAACCAAACAAGTTAAGCAATGCCCTCCCTGGCTAGCCTTCTTCTCTCCTGTGGCTGATGGGCTGTGGCTAAGAACCCTTGCAGGTCCAGTTTCCCCAGTTGCTGCTGTCGTCTGGCTGCCCACGTGCCTCTCCTGCTGAAGTGCCACCACCTGGCCTCTGCTGGCCCAGAACCCTGTCAGGCCCACTGGGAAGGGGGAGGGTGGTTCCACTGTCGGCCCCAGCCTGCTGAGGGCAGCCACTGTGCACTTCTTCTCTTTCACATTCACCTCACCAAAGCATTCCCTAGAATTGCCTTTGTGAGCGCGGGTTCCTTTGGGCATCCCCGGAGAAAACAACTGTGTTCATTTCTTAGGGCTGCCATAAAAAGCACGACGACTGGGGGGCTTGAAACAAGAGAGATTTATTCTCTTGGTCCTAGAGGCCAGAAGTCTGGAATTAAGGTGTTGGCAGGGCCAGGCTCCCTCCAAAGGCCCCAGGTGAGGATTCTTCTTGGCCTCTTCAGGTCTGTGGATTGTGGCCACAGGACTCTAATCTCTGTCTTCGCTCTCTTGTGTGTCCTCTCCTTTTCTTATAAGGGCATCGGTTATATTAGGGGTCCACCTAATGACCTCATTTTGATTTAATTACATCTGCAAAGACCCTATTTCCACACAAGGCCCCTACGTCACACCCACAGGTGCTGGGAGTTAGGGCCTCAACATGTCTTTTGGGGACACAGTTCAACGTATAAGCAACAGTCATCTGGTACATTCCCAGGGCCTGCATAGAAAACCCATTCTAAAAACCTCTCCCTCCAGGGACTTCCCTGGAGGTCCAGTGGTTCAGACATCATGCTTCCACTGCAGGCAGTACAGTTCAAATCCCAGCTGGGGAGCTAAGATCCAACAGGCTGTGGCGTGCAGCCAAAATAATTAAAAATAAAATAAAATTTAAAAAACCTCCCTTTCTTGAACCTTCCAACCCCTCTTCAATACTATGCTGAGGAAGTTCTGGCATTTCTACTCATTTTCCATAGCCCATTGTCATGTTGTTATTTTTTAGTTGCTAAGTTGTATCTGACTCTTTGCAATTCCCATGGACTGTAGCCTGCAAGGCCCTTCTGTAGGCCCTTCTGTCCATGGGATTTCCCAGGCAAGAATACTGGAAAGTGAAAGTGAAGTCGCTCAGTCGTGTCCGACTCTTTGCGACCCCATGGATTGTAGCCTACCAGGCTCCTCCACCCGTGGGATTCTCCAGGCAAGAGTACTGGAGAGGGTTGCCATTTCCTTCTCCAGGAGATCTTCCCAACCCAGGGATTGAACCTGGGTCTCCTGCATTGCAGGCAGATGCTTTACCATCTGAGCCACCAGGGAAGACTCTGTCCATGGGATTTCCCAGGCAAGAATACTGGTGTAGGTTGCTATTTCCTCCTCCAGGGAATCTTCCCCACCCAGAGATTAAAACCAAGTCTCCTGTATAAGCAGACTGATTCTTTACCACTGAGCCATCAGGGAAAGGGAAAGTGTCACTTTCAGTTCAGTTCAGTCGCTCAGTCGTGTCCAACTCTTTGCGACCCCATGAATCGCAGCACGCCAGGCCTCCCTGTCCATCACCACCTCCCGGAGTTCACTCAGACTCACGTCCATCGTGTCCGTGATGCCATCCAGCCATCTCATCCTGGGTCGTCCCCTTCTCCTCCTGCCCCCAATCCCTCCCAGCATGAGTCTTTTCCAATGAATCAACTCTTTGCATGAGGTGGCCAAAGTACTGGAGTTTCAGCTTCAGCATCATTCCTTCCAAAGAAATCCCAGGATTGATCTCCTTCAGAATGGACTGGTTGGATCTCCTTGCAGTCCAAGGGACTCTCAAGAGTCTTCTCCATTTTAGCCCATCCCAAATGGCACCTCACTCTAGTACTCTTGCCTGGAAAATCCCATGGACAGAGGAACCTGGTAGGCTGCAGTCTATGGGGTTGCTAGAAGTCGGACACGACTGAGTGACTTCACTTTCACTTTTCACTTTGATGCATTGGAGAAGGAAATGGCAACCCACTCCAGTATTCTTGCCTGGAGAATCTCAGGGATGGGGAAGCCCAGTGGGCTGCCATCTATGGGGTCGCACAGAGTCAGACACGACTGAAGTGACTTAACAGCATCAGCATTGTCATGACCAAGTTCTAAGAAGCCATCCCATCACACTGTTAGGACCCGCTGTGCATCCTAACATTTGCTCTTTAATCCAGGGTGAGTGTTCTCATGTCAGCAAGTTTTTCTTTGGAGCCTGCCCTCCCCTCCTCCCTCCTACCTATCCTGGGCTCCCCTAGTCCTGGAGGCTCCCAGGGTAGGACCTGCCATTCCTTCCCTATATAAGCTATTTCCTTCTGAAACAGGGTTGTACTTTCCAGCTCAAGCTGTTCTGAGACTTGAGCTCGGCCAGTGGCCTGGAGGTAACAAACAGTGGGCGTGGGGCAGGTTGGAGGAAAAGAATCGTCACCGCACGTTCTCCAGGCCAGGGAGGCTTCCCTCTCTGTCAAGGGGAAGGTGACTGCATCTGTCAGCCTGAAGGGTCCAGGGACCCCAAGATTTTAGATTCTCAGTCTCACCCACACATTCATTCCCATCCCAGCTTTCCAGGTCCTAGTCGATGGCAAGAGCCTAACTTTTCTCATATTCAAGGCTTTCAAAATGCAGCTGACAAAAAGCAACATGCTCCACAATTATCAGGGCTTCCCCGATGACTCAGCAGTAAAGAATCTGCCTGCCAGTTCAGGAGACACAGGAGATGTGGGTTCAACCCCTGAGTTGGGAAGATCCCCTGAAGAAGGAAATGGCACTCCACTCCAGTATTTTTGCCTGGGAAATCCCATGGACAGCGGAGCCTGGCAGGCTACAGTCCATGGGGTGGCAAAGAGTTGAACATGATTGAGCAGGCATGCATGCTCCACAATCATTACAATCACCTGTTCAGACACCTTGGTCACTGTGTATCCCAAGGTCTCACCTTTCACCTGCACCTCTGTCCAGGGTTCCACAGGTGAGAGTTTTCACCACTGCAATGCCAGGGTTACTACCATCCCTAGGGATAGAGATGATGGGGTTCTTAATGCCAGAACTCCAGCAAGTAATCCAACTCTAAAATCCCACCATAAGGGGCTGCTGTCCAGGGTTACTCCTGATACCAGAGTCTTCACCTGGGTTTCCCAGCAGGCAGGGCCTGAGGCAGAGGATCACGTGGTCCCTCTTATTAGGGAGTGCAATCCGGGTGGAGAGGGAAAGGGCCACTGGGAGGAGACACCGCTGAGCTGGCTGCTGCCAAGTGCGACTGATTGCTCAATCTTGCAAGGCCATTTCAAGAAGTTATATGTCTCAGGAGCAACTGCTGGGAGGGAGCAGGAGGGAAGAATCTTCTACTAGCTCCCGTTTTCTGGGGATCAAATGTTCGCCTCACCGAACATTAACTCCCCAGCACTTTTAGGCTGCACACCTGTGGGTGCTGAGTGGGGTTCTGTGGGGTCCCCACCTCGGCATCAGCAGGGAGGCTCAGAGGTTGCGAGGCCAGGGGCCCACAGCACGCAGTGCAGGCACCAAGCAGTGTGCCGTCAGGTTTACCCCTGTGCAACTGCAAACATGAAGCTGAGAGAATGGACCGTGGCATAAAATCAGAGATGAGAGGCGGATGGCAAAGGCAGGGGGTGCATCCCTCAACCTGGAAGCAGCTGTACTCAGCCCCAACTAACTGCTAGATCTGATTTTTTTTTTTTTTTCAAGGAAGCTAGTTATCTGAGTTTTCATTTAAAGTTGACAACACATTCAGATTTAAAACGCAATGTGTGGTCCTACTCCATGCAGGGTCAAGAAAACAAGTCTGAATATTGCCCATGGGGCCCAGAAGCCTGGGATATCTGATCCGTTCATTTTATGAAACAGGGACAGGAAGGGAAAGGGGCTCAGCTGGGCCTCCTCTCCTGACACCCACACCAGTGAGCGTCCACAGCCTCCTGCACCATCCCTCGACTGGCATCCCCTGTCGATGACCAACCTGTACAGGGGTGAGGCTGTTTTCTGGAAAAGTGACTCTGTCCCCTCCTGTAATTCCCCATGACTGCCCCTTGGCATTAAGTTGGCGCCAGGTACTCAAGTCCCAGTGATTCGTGGCCTTGTTGCCCTGGCTAATGAGATGGAGCCAGTGGATTCCCAGCCGACTGCCAACCTGGGCCCCGGGGCCCATCAATCCTGCTTCTCCATTGCCGAGGACGCCCCGAGTGACGGATGGAGGGCCGTGGTCATGAATCATCTCCCTTACCTTTCCCCATCTCGGAGCCAGCTTCGCGGAGCTGGGAAGATGAATGTCGGCAGAATTTCACCTGCTCTCTTGAATAATTTCCCTTTAAAAGAGGCCACTTATCAGTAATTCATTACTCGCCTTTGTTAGCATAAACAAGGCCTGGGGAGTGGGGAGGGGGAGGAGACGCCACCTCGGCCTCCATCATCCCTGTCCCCTGGGCTGGCCTCCAGCCTCGGTGCTGCCTTCCTGCCACGGAGAAAAACAAAGCCAGGGTCTTAGGGGGAGTTGCTCCAGCTGGTGGTACCCACTCAGGCAGATGGCATACAGCTGTTTCTGGTGACATCTGGATGAGCACAATCAGCTCCAATTGACGGTTTCTTTTAATCTTGAATTAAATGTCACATGTTGCCTATTGCTTTTATGGCCCATAGACACCCCTGTCTGTGTTGTCTATAACTAGAGAATAAGATGTTGCTAACCGGGGACCACCTTTTTAAAACCAGTGTTGTCTCTCTGTGGTCTCTGTCAGCAGGAGAGTAGGAGGTACTTACTTGGAGCAGCAGGGCTGACCCTCGACGAATGTGCACATGTGCCGTCACTCAGTCCTGTCTGACTCTTTGTGACCCCATGGACTATAGCCCACCAGGCTCCTCTGTCCAGGGGACTTTTCAGGCAAGTGTACTGGAGTGGATTGCCACTTCTTCCTCCAGGGGATCTTCCTGACCCAGGGATCGAACCCATAGCTCCTATACTGCAGATGGGTTCTTTACCACTGAGACACTGGGGAAGCCCCTGGGGAAGGATAAAAATACACAGATCACAAAACCAGGAGCACAGGAGATGGAGGTCAGCCTGGGCTGGTTCTGCTATGCCCCCCACCTCCTGGGTTTTTCTGGGCAGGAGAGTGTGTGACAGTGGGTGGGAGGGTTCTTGGAGAGGCGATTTCTGCCATAGGTACCTGTCACAGGGGTGATTCCAGGGAGGTGCCCTGCCAGGTGAGAACCAGCAGAAGCCAGACAGCGGGTCAGACAGGCAGGGAAGTCCCCCTCCCTCCTACTCTGAACAGAGGCAAAGAAGACAAGAAAAGGACAGCAGATTTTGACATAGTTGGTCTTCTGGTTAGGAACTGTGGCTAATTTTTTTTTTGCCACCACCAGGGACTAGGAAGAAAAGAAGAGGTTTTTCTCAGGACCTTGCTCCTGAGATCCAGGTCCTTTACTCATTTCTCACATCCAGCCGTACCTCATCTTCAATGACCACAGCAGCATTGCAGAGGCCATTCAAGGACATGCATTTTATAGCTTTTCCTGTCTCCTATCTATTCTCCAGCAGCTACAAGGCTATCTTGAAGTCATCAACCCAATCACAGTACTCCCTTGATTAACAAAAATCCTTGAATGGCTTCCTACTGCCTTGGGATCAAGCCCAATATCCCAAAGAGTGGCCTATAGTGTGTCTTGGCCCCTACCCACCCTTGACCCTCATCCTGCACCCCCCAACCTCCACTCAGCCACGTGGGTCCTCTTTCAGGTTTCAGGGAGCCTGACTCTTCCCAGCCCAGGTCCTTTGCACTTACACATCCATCTGGCTGGAAGAGCTCCCCACCTGAACCCCACCCCCTCACCTCCCATTTAGTTAACTCTGATTTATCTGCCAGGTCCTAGGTTGGGCCTTGGGTCCCCCAGGAAACCCTCCTCACTGCTCCAGACTAGATTGGATGTGCCTGTTCTCCACAGCATCCCACCTCCCCCTTTGACTCAGTGGCCTTAGTGATTTGCTTAATATCCATTCTCCCCCCAGCCCACAGGTTCACAAGATGTCCGCTGTGCCTCCCCAGCAGTGAGCACAGTGGCCGCCATGGAAAGAAGGGATGAGGAAGCACGTGCCTGCGAGGGAGTCCCGGGGCCCCGTCACCTGCCCCTCGGGGCTCACTGCAGACTCGCCTTCCCGGCCTCCGCCGTCTCCAGCCTCTGGCTCCTCCTGTGCTAGGACCCTTCCAGTTACAGCTATCTCACCGAGTCTTCTTTGGTGTCTGGAAGTGCCAGGTCCTGGCTCTGACCCCAAGCCCACCTCCTCTTTGGCTTTGGGTGAAATGGCTGTTTCAGGCCCAGGAACCGCAGCCTCCCCGACCTTCTCTTCTGGGGCGAGTTGCGTTCTGTCCTCCTTCAGGAGATCCGAAACCTCCAGGCCCCAAGCTTCCATTCATCCTCAGGAGAAAGCCCAGAGCTCCCACTGCCCACCCCGATCTGGGGTCACAGGCCCATCTCAGACAACACCAGCACAGATCAAACAATAAAGCATACTTGTGATTCAATTGCTGCTCCATTCTTCTATCTCCAGCGGCCTGAAACGAGACCCACATCCAGCAGGATTTTAGGGAGGTTTGGGGCTTTTTGCCACAGAATGGTGGTGTAATGACTGGAGTCCTCGCTGCCAGTGGCCAGATGTCCAGTGGTGGACATTAATATCCTTTCTCTGGGAACCCGAGAGCATTTCTGTGACATTATTTGCATAGATTTGCATATCCAATGCTGTCATCTATCCCAGGGTCTGCAACCTCTGGCTGGGGAGGCAAGTTGGCTGGCAGCTGGTTTTCTTTGGCAGACTGCCTGGCAGTGCCCCCGCCCCAGCCATCCTGGCCGTGGACACTGCATCCTCCTGCCCCCACACACCTCTCAGAACTGAGGCTCTGCTTCTTGCTCATTGACCATCAGCCAGACGATGCTGCTTCTCAACGGCACAGTTGCTTCTCAGGGCCAGGTAGGCAGTTAACCTTGCTCCCACCCCAAGTGAAGAAGACTTGGGAATCTGGCATTTCTTCATTCATTCATTCAATAGTTTGATCAAGCAGTTACTAAGCACCAGGTGCTGTGCTTGGGATTGGGGATATAGAGAAAGTGGTTGGGGGAAAGATGCTAGGTCCCTCACTCACCATACCTGGGGATCCCAATAACCCAGAGATGCTTCTTATCATTGTTCTTATTCAATGTCAACCATCCCCCATACTGGACCTGAGGTTTTAGCCCTTGACCATTCAGTAGCTCCAACTTCAACACCCCCACCCCCACATCTGATTACCCACTGTTGGTGACACCCTGGACCTCTCCCATCAGAGTGCAAGCCCTTTCCCTTTGAGGCACAACAGGAGCAGAGCTTCAGGTCACACCATAACAGGCTTCCTGGGTCTGGCCCTTGCACCTCCTTGGACCTGAAAGTGGTTTCTCAGCCCAGTAGAGCTGGTTGAGGTCTCAATGATGCTTTCTCTTAATTGAATTCTGATCCAAAAATATGACAGGCAGAGAGGGACAGTAAGGAGAAAAAAAAAAAAAAAAATGACAGCTGGGTTACATGGATGAAACACAGGGCTCACGCTGGGAAAGCCAAGTTCCAAACTGGGTCTATCATGGGGGACTTCTGGGGGACTCTGGTCATGGGCCAACCTCTGGGCAGGGTTGTCTTTTAACCAATTCCCAGGGGGTCAAAGAGTCTAGACAACAATCCAAAGGCTTAAATAGGCAAGGGTAACCTCCCTGTCCCAGTTCTACAAAGGTAGAGACCATCAATAGCTTTCCTCCCAGTGGTCCTTCCTCCTCTGCTCCCTGTTTCTCCTGGTCGCCTCTGAGTTCTCCCATTCCTCTGGGCTGGAAGTCTCACTCTTCTAGGACACTGCTCCCTGCCCCCGTATGGCAGCCCAAGTCCAAGAAAGCACCACGTTGGGTCCTGTCTTCTATGCTGCTGTATTTGAATGACCTCTCACTGGCACCATGACTGCAGCCTCTTAGCCAGTCTACCTGTCCTTTGATCCAACTTATTCACAGCCACATTAAAATTCCTAAAACAAAATGCAATCAGCCCCTCATCACTTTTTGCTCGTATGTCATAGTTGTTTTGTTTTTTTGGCAGTGCTCAGCACAGTACCCATTGAAGGGAATAAAAATGAAGGCTAACATTTTTGTATAATTACTATGTGTCACACAGTATTTTAAGTGTTTTATATGTATTGTTTAATCTATTCAGCAGCTCTAGGAGGAAGCTACTATTATTACATATTACAAATGAGTCAACTAAAGCACAAAATGATTAAGGAGCTTGCCCAAAGTCCCAGAGTTAGTGAACGGTAAAGCTGGGACTTGAACTCTTGTATTCTGATCCCAGAGCCCACACTTGCAGACACCAGACAGAAATATACTCCTAGATGTATAGCTAATAAATGTCACAGGAATCAGTACATGGATTCAGGAGCCAATGGATGAAGAAATGAGTGAATGAATGAAGTCACTCTGCTCGCCAAACAAATGTACTGCGCGCATACGCGCTCTGTCACTTCAGTCTTGTCCAGCTCTTTGCAACCCTATGGACCATAGCCCTCCAGGCTCCTCTGACCATAGGAGTCTCCAGGCAAGAATACTAGAGTGGGTTGCCATGCCTTTCTCCAGGGGAACTTCCTGACCCAGGGATCGAACCCATGTCTCCTGAAGCTTCTGCGCTGTGGGCAGAGTCTTTACCTCTGAGCCACTGGGGAAGCCCTCATATGTACTGATGTCTTCTAAAATAGTTTTATTCTGACACCTGAAACTAATGTAATATTGTTACATGGATTATTCTTCAATTTAAAAAAATCACAAAATAATTTGACTCTGCATTCTTCTGAGTAGGGACAGTGTACCATGATGGTGAAGAACATGAGTGGTGGAGCCAGGCAGACCAGGGTTTGAATCCTGGTGTTACCATGTATTGGTTATGTGGGTTTGGGCAAATTATGGAAGCTCTACAAGCCTCCATTCCACATCTGAAAATGAAAATAATAATAGCACTTATTGTGGAGAAGTGATGTGAAATCATGTGCACAAAGCACATCACACTGGGTTTGGCGTATAGAGGGACTCAATTCCCCTGCTCCTGTGGACAGTCTGAGCAGAAAGGTTGAAATGAGCAAAAATTATTTGTTCTCTATTGGTTTTCTGCAGGCACAATGGTGATAAGCAGTGATGGGGAGGAAAGCTCTAACTGTAGGAAGGGAGTGACCCTTGAGGTCTAGGATGGGGCTCCTGCTCTGAAGGGGGTCAGTGAACAGTAGAGGGGAAGCACCCAGCAACCCTATGCTCCTTACACAAAGAGGGTCCTGCAAAGAAGCTTCCTTCCTCCTCCCGTTTCATGCAAAACACGGTGAGAATTGATGAAGTCATTTTTTTTAAACCAGAGAGCATGATGAACACATTTGTAATGTTTTTCTCCTGTGCCACGGGTAGTATTTTTTTTCAGTTGCTCAGCTGTTTAGCAAACATAGGCTCAGTTCAGTTCAGTTCAGTTCAGTCGCTCAGTCGTGTCCGACTCTTTGCGACCCCATGAATCACAGCACACTAGGCCTCCCTGTCTATCACCATCTCCCAGAGTTCACTCAAACTCACATCCATAGAGTCGGTGATGCCATCCAGCCATCTCATCCTCTGTCATCCTCTTCTCCTCCTGCCCCCAATCCCTCCCAGCATCAGAGACTTTTCCATTGAGTCAACTCTTCGCATGAGGTGGCCAAAGTACTGGAGTTTCAGCTTTAGCATCATTCCTTCCAAAGAACATCCAGGGCTGATCTCCTTTAGAATGGACTGGTTGGAGACTATCTTTCCCCAAATGTAATTTTGTGGATGGATACATTTAAAACTGTTCTGCTCTGGTCAAATCTGTAATGACTATTTTTCTCTATTGATAACTTCTCTTTTCAGTGGGTCATTGCCAAAAAAAATGCACCTGGAGGACAGAATTGTCTCAAATAGCAAGTCCAAGACAAGCATTCCAGCTTGAATCCTCTTCTCCCAGGCGGTAAGCTGCCTGGCTCTGACTTTTTTTTTTTTTGGGCCATGCCACTCGGCTTGCAGGATCTTAGTTACCTGACAAAGGATTGAATCCATGCCCTCGGCAGTGAGAGCTTGGAGTCCTAACCACCGAACCATCAAGGAATTTCTGCAAGCTGCCTAGGAACAAGGACTGGATCTTATTCATCTTTTATCTCCAGGGTGTGGCAGGAAGTGTGGCACAGGTGGGACCTGTGGGGACAGCATCAGGGGATCTGCTTCTGGAGCCCTACCATGCACTGTGTGAAATTGGGGAGCTATTACATGCCTTTGTTGCTCAGTTTTCCCATCTGTGAAATGGGAATAATCTCAGTAACTTATTTTCTAGGGTTACTGTGATAACTTCTCCCTCCCTTCTTCTCTCCTTCCTCTTTTTCTTCTCAACTTGGGGCCCAACAGTATTTTTGGTAGGACAAATCCCATATGTTCATATAACACTCTGTAGTCCCTAAGCCTCTCTCAAATATTCTTATTTTTTTTTTCTGAAAGAAGTAATTATTAGCATCCCCATCTTTCAGAGGGCTTCCCTGGTGCCTCAGATGATATAGAATCTGACTGCAATGCAGGAGATGCAGGTCTGATCCTTGGTTCGGGAAGATTCCCTGGAGAAGGGAAAGGCTACCCACTCCAATATTCTTGCCTGGAAAATTCCATGGACAGAGGAGCCTGGAGAGCTATAGTCCATGGGATCGCAAAGAATTGGACATGACTGAGAGACTTTCATCCATGTTTCAGATGACGAATCTGAGCTTTAAGATTTGGCCAGGACCATAGAGTTAGGCCCGAACCAGGTTTTCTGACACTAAGTCTAGATTCCTTTGGATGAAAAGAACCCAGGCAGTAGTTCCAAAATAAATGACATTTACCCAAGTTGGGTCTAATATGGCTCTCAGATAGCCTGTCACTTCAGACACGGAGAAGTTGGTCAAAACAGGCATTTGACATGGAGTGAAGCAAACAGCCAGGGAAGAGGCTGAATTTTCCCTTTTTCCTCAGGCATCTTTTGGCAGCAGGGATGGCGGGCAGCTGATGGAGCAGGGGGCTCAGTTTGATGTCCATCAAAGAAGAGCGTCTCACTATCACTCCCCTTAACAATTCCCCTTTTATTGCTGGGCTTCTCTGGTGGCTCAGTGGTAAAGAATCTACCTGCCAATGCAGGAGACACGGCTTCAATCCCTGATTTGGGAGGATCCCACGTACCATGGAGCAACTAAACCTGTGTACCGCAACTATGGAGCTTGTGCTCTGGAGCCCAGAAACCACAACTACGGAACCCATGTGCCACAAATAATGTAGCCCAAGCGCCCTAGAGTCTGAGTAAGAAGAGAAGCCACTGCAGCGAGAAGCCTCCACTCCCTGCAACTAGGGAAAAAAAAAAAAAACGCATGCAGCAACAAAGACCCAGCACAACCATAAATAAATAAATATAAAAAAAGAAAGAGCTGTGGGTATGTCTTCGAGGGACCACTGTGAATCTATCACCTCCGAGTTCTGAGTCCTCTGAGACAAGTCAGTGAAGGAAGGGGTTACTCCCCGAGGGATTTCTCTGTGCTGGGATGGATTTCTTTGTGCCTCTCAACATCTTAACCACTTTCCAAGGAGATAAGATGCTGGCTGATTATGTTCCCCCAGTTTCAAGATGGATAAACTGAGACTCGAACTGTTCAAGATCACACAGCTAATAAGTAATGGCACTTATTACTTCTTAGCTGTGGAGAGCCACCAGGGAAGCCCAATAAGTAATGGCAGTGAGATACAAAAGCATAGCTGTCTCATTTCAAAGTCTATTTTCGTTTCAGCCAAATGAAGTGGCACTGGGGACGACAGGAGACAGAAGGCTGGGGGAAAGGAAGTTAGGAGTGGAGAGAGGGAGGCCCTGAGCAAAACGCGAGTGAGGGAACCAAGGCAGAAAACCATCTCCACAGTGAGGCAGAAGGCCACTCTCTTTTGATTTATTCTAGCCTATGTGCTTCTTACTGCAACAGCTGGTTTTCAATGATGCCTGCCAGCATTCATCACCTTGTGTGGCCCCTTCCCATGAATCTGAGCTAGCCCCATAATTTGCGCTCATCAGTGGATTGTAGTGGATGTGATGCCATGTGACTTCTGAAGCATGAGCAGCCTTGCCGATTTCTCTGGGCCTCTTGGAGTGCTCACGCTGGGGGAAGCTGGCCACCATGTACGTGTTCTGAGCACCCAAAAACAACCATGCTGTGAGGAAGCCCAAGCTCACTCCCTGGAGAAGGCCAGTCAGTCCTCAGCTGTTCCAGTAATCCTGACTCAGGCACTAGACATGTGAGTGAAGAAATCATCTGGGAGAGCAAGCCCCATCCAGCCTTCAGATGACTCTGGCCCTAGCCTCCATCTGACAGTAACTGTGTGAGACGCCCTAACAGACACCATCCAGCTAAGCCTGGTCAACACATGCAACTGTGAAAGACAGTAAGACATTTTCTTAAGCCACGAGATTGTTATCCAGTGAGATGTGATACACACTGGCGATAAATCTCCATGAATCTGGACATCTCTTTCAACCCAGAGAAGTTCAAGGCTACCCCGGACCTGGAGTATCTACATGGCCACCCCACATTACTCAGCTGGACATGGTCCTCAGTGCCTGGAGAGCCAGCCCTCAGCCAAAGGTCCTGAGTTTGTCTCCTGGTTTGTCCACACCAGTTGCATGGCTTTAGACAGGTCAGTGCTCTCTCTATGCCTTATTTTTCTCGTCCACCTGATGAGGTGGTGGAGTTGAAAGCATTAAAGCCTCTTCCACTTCTCTGGCTCATGAAATCACACTCTGCCTGAGAAATGGGCTTGCCACCACCAAGAAGTGCCCTGTATCACTCTGCAGCAGGAAGAAGACCATCCTGGCTGTTCCCAGGCTTTAGAAGGGGCTCCATAGATGCCAGGTATCTCCGGTCACCCAATGGGTCTGTGAAGGGCTGTGTGTGCAGGGTGGTCCCCAGGTTTCCAGTCCTCTGTTGCCTCTTCAGCTGATTTTCAGCACCGAAGAGGGAGGACCAACTCTAAGGCCCAGATCACCCTGGACTCTTAGCTCTGCCTGAGCAGGGAAGTCCCCGCCTGCAAGGAAGAAGGGAGCTCCTGAGAGGAGCAAGCTTCTGGGGTGGCCGTGAAACGTCTGGTGACAATATTTTGCATCTAAAAATACACACAGCCGAGAAGCAGTTAATTACAGCCTCTGGAGTCATTCATAACTCGGCATTTCCCCGTCATACCTGCTGTCTCTGCTTTCATCCCCAGCAGCCACAAAGGAGGGCGCTTGTAGGTGGAAAGCCAGTCCAGAGGGTCCAGGATGGGACCTCCAGCCCAACCAGCCCTCTGTCCTGGGAGCCCGCCTGCTGCCTGGTGTGGAGCTGGCACTCTGGCATGAGCTGCCGGAGGATCTCGAATCAGCTGATACCCACCCCACCCCCCATCCATGCACAGACAGGTGCCCTTGGCCACTTGCCCCTCAGGGATCCATTCAGACTTGCTAGGACCCTCCAGAGTTCAGGGGTGTGGGTGTCAGCTCACGGGGGATATTTAGTCAGGAGAGAGGCTCAGGGCCAGGCCTGTGATGCCGGGAGGGCTTCTCTCCTGGGACTGTGCAAGCTCCAGCTGCTCTGGCCAGGACTTCTGCTGGTCTGGGACAGGGGCTAAGCAGGCACTGGGACCTCACCCCTCCTTGCTCTGGGTTCCTCCTCTCTCCAGGGCCTCTCATGTGATGTCAGTCTCTTCCGCCAAAACAAAGACTGTGATTTCAAGCTGCAGGGAGGTCTGAATGATCTGAGGGTCCCCCTTGCCCAGTCCCTACTGTGCCCCCTTTCCTGCCTGAACACTCACAGTAAATGAATGTCCTAGGAAAAGTGGGAGAAGAAACTCAGCATGGGGGAATGTCTTCACCCCGCTCCAGGAGAAGGGACTTTTTCTCCCTTCCCTTTTTTTTTTTTTTGCTATACAATAGGTCCTTGTTGGTTATCCACTTGAAATACAGCAGTGTGTACATGACCTTCCCAAAGTCTCTAACTATCCTTTCCCCTCCCAGCAACCATAAGTTCATTTTCTAAGTTTGCGAGTCTCTTTCTGTTGAAGTAAGTGAGACAGAGAAGGAGAAATATCATATGATATCCCTTATATGTTCAATCTAAAAAAAAATGATACAAAAGATTTTTTTTTTAATCAAGGAGGCATTTTGAAAGTACAAGTCTTAACTAACAGTTGGATAGTATATTTCACTTGGCACAATGCTGTCACATATATAGTGCTGTGTGGTTCCCATATTAATTAGAGGAAGTAGTATTTATTATTAGGTCCACTCTATAGATAATTAAATTGAGATTTAGAGATGCAAAGTCATTTTCCCCAGTTTATCCAAGTAATGACTAGCCTTGAACTCAAAGCTCAAACTCAACTCCAGAAATCTTCCTGCCTGGTCGACAGGCTCGGCCACTGCCTCTCAGGCCCACCTTTGAAGCTTGAATAGTGGTCCTGCGGGGGTCCCTGATGGTAGAAAATGCCATTGCTACTCCTCCAACACAGCAGTGAATTCAACCTAAATCCAACCTTGTCTGGCTTCTGAAATACATTTTAATCTTACTCTGAATCTGAATCCATTAGCCTTCGACATACAGGAAATAAGTCAGTGCCTAGGAGAAAGTGCACAATGAAAGAATAAGCAGGGAATGAAAAATAGCAGTTTCCCAGGGCAGGGGCCACCTACTTGCTGGTCAGCACCTCCTGGACCAAGTTGATGGGGGCTCTGAGGGGTCAAGAGAACTCTGGGATAGTGGCTATCCAAGCCCAGGTCCTGAACTAGACCTGAATTTGTCCTCACATCTGTCTCCAGCCCTGCACCCAGGAGAGCAGTAGGGACTCAGAAATAGCATGTTCACGCCTTCTCCCTAATCATTACCCAGCGTGATGAAACACCTTGACATTCTTTAGCGAAAGTTCAACTCGGTGGCAACTCAGGGTGCTGCATGAAGAATGAGGTTTACATGGAATCACAGAATCACAGAAATTAGAGACAAAAAAGGACGCTGAGGTCAGAGGCAGCCAGTCCCCGGGGGCTGCGTGTGGGTTCTTCTCGGTAATAGACTCCCCCTTATTTCTACAGCCTAGGCGACTGCCTCCCTGAAGACCACTCTCCACTGTTTCCAGAGAAGATATTGTTTATAGAAATGAGAGGTCTGAGCCGATCCCTGCGTGATTTGCTTTGAAATTTATTTATCATTCACAAGCTGGCAAAGAGGGGAAAACCAAGGATTTAAAGTCACTTGTAGGGCAGTGTACCTGAGCGGAGATGGGAGGAAGCTGGAACACTCTGGAGCCGAGGCAGCCTGGCATGGTGTATCTGACCCCTTGCTTGCTGTGTAACCTCTCAAAATTTTGACCTCTCAAAGCCTCAGTTTCCCTCATTTGTAAAATGGGAGCTAATGTTGCCTACGTAGAAAGCTGTTGGAAGATTAGGGGAGTTGATGTGTAAAGAGCATCTCACTTTGTGACTGGCCCAACAATGACTCCACTAATCCTTGTCATCATTACTCTTCCCTCTCCAGACCCATCTCCCTGTTTGTAAAACAGGGCTAAGCAGATTTCTCAGACACTGGGTTTCCCCCACTCAGCATTTCACCAAGATTTGCAAGCCCCTTCTATGTGTGACGTCGCAGGTAACAATGACCGGGACAGGTTCTCTGACATCTCTGAGCTCAGTGTCTTTGGGAGTTTCCTAGAGGAAGGGTGCTAAGATGCTGAGGATGATTTGGTATTTCTCCTGCACAGGTTATAACCCTGTGTCTCACTGGGGACATAACAGCAGTCACAGAAACAGGATGGCATTTCAGCGACAAGAGGGGGCATGGTAGCACTGCTTCTCCCCTTCCAGGGGCAAGACCCCAGAGCCGCCTCAACCCACCTGGTTCCCCGAGGGCCTGAGGCCAGTGTATCCACTGGCTACACCTGGGCTGGTGTTGGCCTGGGGAGATGCTTTTACACACCCACACACACACACACACACACACACACACACACACACACACATCCCTTCGAATAGTATCTGATCAGCCACTCCTAACCATAGTCATGGTTCCCACACATGGCAAATGCTCAGGCCACACCTACACGAGTGAAGGTAGGATGCCTGGGGATGGGAGCCATGCAGGAGAATTATTTTCACAGCCCCAGGTTGAAACCCAGAGCTCTGAGCAGATCTAACTGCCAGAGGAAAGAGCACCTCACCTCTGCTCTTCACTGCTTTTCCAGTATCCCTGGACAGCCTGAGTTTCTTGTCTGGACCAAAAAGGTACTCATGCCTGGCTCACCTGGCTGCAGTCATGGTGCGCAAGCTTTCGTGAGAGCCTCTGGGATGGCCTCTGTCCAGATGAGCGGTCTTGGTGCTGGGACCTACCACCTGGCAAAGGCTGGCTGGGGAAGAGATAGGGGTGTATGAGTGTTTCCATGGGGGCAAAGCTGAGTGCTGAGCACACCACAGCTTGCTTGCCGAGGAGGCACCAGGAGGATCACCTTGCTGAATGTCCCATGCGGACCCCCCTGTGTCTCACCCTGACAGTCGTCCTGAAGTGAACCATCAGCCTGGTGCCTCCCCCTGAAACCTCTCCCTTGTCCTTTCTCTCCTTCTCCCTGGGCTGGAGTCCTGCTATCTCTAGATGCTGCATTGCCAACGCCTTCTGCCTGATAAACATTTGGTGCCAGCAGGTGTCAAGGTTTGAAAGGGGCCTATATTAATCACAGAGAGATATACATCTGACGGGAGTCCAGCCAAAGTCCTTCAAAGAGGCCTGGAGGAGAGCTGGACAGGCCAGGCGGGTCCTCCGTGGACTGGCTTGCTGAGGACCGAGGAGGGTCACTGCCCGCCGACAGCACGGAGACCTCCCTGTGGCTCAGGCCCGAGCCGCCATCGAGAAGGGCGGAGGAGACCGCACAACAGGGTCTCTGAGCTCACCTCCTCTATACCCTATATTGGGAGTGACACGCACCAAGCTTTAAAATGCTTGCAAAGCAACATACAGGTAAGTGCAAAGCAGTGAATCAGGTTTGAGGAAGTGGGTGAGGAGAAAAAAAAATCAGGTGAGAAGCAGACCTGGGGTGGGAAGAGCCCTAGATATAGAGAAAAGATGAGATTTGCGCTACTATAAGGGAGAGAATAGACAGGGAAAGAAGGGAGGGGAAGCAGGGAGAGGAGAGGAGATGGGGGAGAGGGAAGAGGGGGAAGGGAGGAGGGTACTTTGCATGCAGTAAGAGAAGTATTATTGGAACTTCCCTAGTGGTCTAGCAGCTAAGAGCCTGCACTCCCACTGTAGAGGGCCCAGGTTTGATCCCTGGTCAAGGAACTGGATCCTACATGCTACAATAAAGACCCAACACAGCCAAAAAAATTTTAATAAAATATTTACAAATAAAAAAGTATTGTTTTATGAAAATTTATTTCAGTTTTTTGGGATGCACAGCGGTGTTATATTTTATTATGTATAAAGACTCAAATTCTGTACTGAGTCTTGATATAAAATTTGTTTCTTACTGGAAACCATGCTCTAAAAAGCATGTGCGTCATAGGAGTCAGAGCTCTGGGTTTGAGATCAGCAGTCACTGACTTCAGCCCATGTGATTTGGACAAAAGCACTTGAACTTTCAGAAACTCTTATCACCATTAGGAAAATGTGAATGACACTCCCTGTCCAAGCTGTTTACCTTCCCGGACTTGCTGTGAGGCTGAAATAAGATAATATACGCGAAAATGCTTTGTAAATGAAAAATTCCAAATAGTCATAATCCATTATCATTAGGGGAAGTCAATCAGAAACCTATTCAGAGGAGACGAATTTAGATCTGGATTTGGAAGATGGTGATGCTGGTAACGATGATCGAGCCAGCTCACACTGAGGTGGTCCTTACTATGTGCCCAGCGTTGATCTAGGAAGCTGCAGAATATGGACCATGGGTATTGGGACCAAGCTAGGTAACAAGAAAGCCTGGTTGCTGGGCCTACAGTACATGACAAGTCACACCAAACAGAAACAGTAAGGTTGGGCACTGACGCCCCCTGGACACAAGAGCAGGTGATCTGCAGCATGAACTGCCTGCATTTGGTGCCCCCAAAGCCCCAGCAGAGGTGTGTGAAATGGCCCTAGGAGTTCATTTTCTGCAAGAGACGGAAGAGTCACAGCCTTGCTCCAGATCATGGTTTTATCCCTCAGCAAGTTGGGAAGGAACAGGTCAACACGCATCTGCATTACCCAGGCGGCGTTGAGATGTACCAGCCTCTCTTGTCCTCAGAAAAACCAGAGGCATCACTCCCAACAGGTGGCCCCACCTGCATCCCAGGAGACACTCTTCTGGCTGGCCAGCAGCCCAAGCCCATTTTGGACGGGCCTGTAAAGCTGAAATCCCAGGCCCTTGCTGGAATGTTGATCAGGGAGCAATTGCAGACTTGCTGCAGAAAATTGGAGCTGCCAATCTCCAAACAATTTTGATTTTTTCTTTCACACTATGCATTTCATGATAGTATGGTAAGTGCTTGGGAATCACAAAGGTCCTACAAGAGCTTCGTATTATAAGTCAAATCCTGTTACGGCAAGTACCATTGCAGTGAAACCTTCAGTATGACAAAAGCAATTTCCATGTCCTAGTCGATGGCCCACTTATTTCAAACAATATTCAATATGCGAACAGTGATCACTCCCTTCTCTGAGAAAGCTCCCTTCTCTGAGTGCTCAGCCAACTGATTGTCCATCCTGCAGGCTGTGTAACGCACACAAGCACTATCTTGTATCATTCACTGGTGTTAGATCCGTATTATTCTTGCCTTCCCATCTGGAAGAAAAAATTCTCAAGGTCAGGGCTGGTCCTGCCAAGGGAAGGAGCATGTGTGGACATGAAGCCTGCTAGGTCTTTGTTGGTTCCAGCCCCAAATGATTCCTGCTTATCTACTGCAGGTGTTGTACCAGGTATGAGATGGCTGTGCCAGGAAGATTCAGGTCCTCTTCTCAAGGGGGCTCACAGGCTAGCAGGGAGGGACAGACAAGTAAGCTGCCACCGGAGTTAATATAAGAAGTGCATCCTCTAACAGGTTCAAAGCAGCAATACAGAACCAAAGAGGTCCTGGAAGGCTTCCTAAAGGAAGTGATATCTAAAATAAGACTTTAATGGTGAGCAGAAAGCATCCAGGCAGGTAAGGCAGGGGAAGGTCCAGATAAGACAGTAGTGAGAGCCAGACTAGAGTTCTGGGTGGCTGAGTCAGCACAGTGATGACAAGAGCTCACTTCTATCAAATAGTTGCCATTTCCAGGCATGAAACAGAGGTTCTTCAGACCTTATTTCATTCAATCCTTACATCAACCCATCACCCCCCTTTTACAGATGAGAAAACTGAGGCTTTGAGAGGTTAAATATTTTGCTTAATTAATTTGCACAATCTAAGCATTAGGCGTCATTATTACTATCATAATTATCACTATTATTAATATCTTCAAACTCTAAGTCTGAACTCACCTCTTCTAGTCAATTAGGTTTCTTTTTTAAAAAAAACGTTTTATTAAAAAATAGTTGATTTATAACCTGTTTGTTTCTATTGTACAGAAAAGTGATCTATATATATACATATAAATTGTTTTTCACATTCTTTTCTGTTATGGTTTATTACATGCTATTGAATATAGTTCCCCGTGTTGTATAGTAAGACCTTATTGTTTATCCATTCTATGTATACTAGTTTGCATCTGCTTGGCCAGCCAGGTTTCTGATTAACCTCACCTAATGACGAGTTCACACTGCTAGTAATGGATATGAACCCAGTGCTTAACACCCGAGAGGTGAGAGGAAGTCAGAGGCAGAGCAGGGGTAACACGGTCTGGCCTAGCTTGTGCCAGAGCAGGTGACAGCAGTGAGGTGAACGTGCCGGTCAGGAGAGGCATGACGCCCGCGGAAAGACAGCCTTCTAAGTGGTCCAGGCGGGAAAGGACATGCCGGCCCGTGGCTTCAGAAAGACTCCTCAGGCTTCATTATGAAGGATGTTTTCCACAAGCATAGCTGGAAGCCGGGGGATGTGTTAGGGACTGCTTTCTCAATCTAAGCAAGAGACACAAGCAGTCTGATTCATGCCTCATGTGCATTGAGAAGTGAAAGATGAGAGAAACTTTTAGGAGGGGACTAGATGGGACTCCAAGCCCATATGCTGGTGGGGAGGCGAAGGGAGCGGGGACAGGCAGGGTGGGGCAGGGAAGGGAGCTGGCTGTGGAGCTGGCTCTGGGGGATGGAGAGGGTGCAGGAGAGTCAGGAGGGGCCCCAGGGGCGTGGTGGGTGTTTGGATGGCAGGTGATGCTTGGAGCCCAGCGGCAACGGCTTGGAGGTCCCACAAGGGCAGCCCTTTCCTCACAGTTGATGGGGAGGTAGACATCAGTGCTGCCAGGCAGGGTGGTTTCCAAATAGTAGAGAGTTGGAGGGTTAGGTCTAGAAAACAAAGACTAACTAGATCACTGTGGGCAGACTGGGATAGGGAGTGTCAGGGTTGCAACTCCAACCTTTTAGCGGTGCCTGGGAAGCTCCACCAAAAAAGGCAAACTGGTCTTACAATGTGCCTGGGCCAGCTGACATCATTTCTGATGACCAGGGCACTAGTGACTCCATCTTGGGTGGCCAACAAAGGGCAACATCTTTGTCATGAGTTGTTTACTTCCTCCCCCTGGAGCCCAGCCAGAGGCAGGGATGTGTTGAGCACTGGCACACATGGAGCCCAGCACCAGCTTCGGTTTGCATCCCCAGCCCCAGCTCTTGAAGTCTGTGCTATTGCCACTGCATAGAGTTTGGCAATCCTAGAAGGAGACAAAGTGCTCAAGGGGATGATTCTAAAATAGGTGGTGATGCTCCCCAGCCAATATGTTGTGTGTTGTGGGAAGAGAATTATTTGCAGAGATGGTGACATCAGAACGCAACAGGAAAGCTCTAGAGAATTTAGTGCCTCTGCATTTCTTCTCCCTTCTCATTAGAAGAGAGTGGTGGTGTTTTAAATTCTCTAAAGTGGCTCTTCAGTCAAGGACGAGTTTATAAAAAAAAATCATTTCTGTGGCAGGGAAGACAGAGGGTGACAGGCAGCAGCTGGGCCTAGGGTTGAGAGGGCCAGGAAGGAAGCTGAGGAGGTTGGAGACAGTTACTGATGGACAAACAGGACATAATACTTAACCCTGGGGTTAAGCAGAGGAGACTCCATCACGTGCAGCCTTGGGTGGCTAAGAAGCCCAGAGCAGAGAAGGGCTCAGCAGGCTGATGGCTGGCAGGTCTCCACTGCTGGCCTTTCAAGTTGTATCAGGACCAGAACGAGGTATAGTCATGCCTAGCCTGTATAGCAGAGAAGGCAATAGCAACCCACTCCAGTACTCTTGCCTGGAAAATCCCATGGACGGAGGAGCCTGGTAGGCTGCAGTCCATGGGGTTGCAAAGAGTTGGACACGACTGAGCGACTTCACTTTCACGCATTGGAGAAGGAAATGGCAACCCATTCCAGTGTTCTTGCCTGGAGAATCTCAGGGACGGGGTGCCTGGTGGGCTGCTGTCTATGGGGTTGCACAGAGTTGGACACGACTAAAGCGACTTAGCAGCAGCAGCAGCAGCAGCCCATATACAGTCTCTGCAAGCATTAGGGCCAAGAGATTCCTCTAGGCAGATACAGCTTTGCCCTGGTGCAAGGTTCTGCTGAATCTCAGCCCCCGAATGCTCACCTGGCCAGGTGTCTGCAAAGACGGCCACCAAAATGTCTCCCATCCCTGAGTATACCTGCCTTGCTCCATCAAGAAATGAGGTTTACTTCCCCTACCCCTGACCTGGACTGGCCCTGTGACTTGCTTTGGCCAATGAAATGCATTGATGAGTTCTAGGATCGAGTAGCCATGCAGAAACATACTGTCTACCAACAGATCGCGCAGCTCCATGGAGTTCATGGACAAAGAGAAGCTGGGCAGCCTCCAGCCAGATGTGGTCCCAGATGTGGCAGTGAAGCCATTTTGAATGTTCCAGCCCCAGCGAATTGCATACTCATGAATGAGCCAACTGACACCACGTGGAACAGAAGAGCTGCCCAGTAGACCTCTAGCAACATCTGGGAAACCCACTCAGCATGTCCTTAAGTCTGAAGAGAAAGTGAAGGGAACAGTGCCCAGTCCTCGAGGTGGAGACAGGACACAAAGGAGGAAGGGGCAAGACAAGAAAAGTCCTAGATAGAGAGCAGGATCTCTCCAGGTAGACCAGGACATGATGAGTGACAGCCAAGTCACTGTAGATGCCATCCTGATTGGTGTCATTCAGTTAGCAGTGCCAAGAAGGCAACTTCGGCAGGTCCTTCCCCAATGTTAAGATCCCAGGGGAGAGGCTGGAACTGACCGAGTGTCTCAGTTATTCAGTCCAGTGCAGGAAAAAACCATGACGTTGTTTTCAGCAATTCCTGAGATAGCTGGGCTCTGCTGGGCAGCTCTTCTGCTTCATGAGGTGTCAGGTTGGTTCATTCATGAGGCTACAGTTGCCCCCACCCTGCCCGCACCATTGCTGGGGCTGGGACTAGGCAGTGCTTCCCTTCGCTATCTCTCCAGACTTAGGGACAATTCTCTGCAAACAAAGTGTACTTGCTGGTGATATTGGTCTAGCCATCTGCCTGTCTAACTGGCTATAAATCCCCAAACCAGACTCCACTGACAATTCCCTGGGAACGGCTCTCTCGTGGGTGACTTACATCCGTGCATACGTGCATACTCAGTCGTTCAGTCGTGTCCAACTCTTTGGGACCCTATGGACTGTATCTCACCAGGCTCCTCTGTCCATGGGATTCTCCACGCAAGAATACTGGAGTGAGTTGTTATTTCCTCTTCCAGAGGAGCTTCCCCACTCAAGGATCGAACCCATGTCTCCTGTATCTCCTGCACTGTAGGCAGATTCTTTATCATTGAGCCACTGGGGAAGCACAACACATCTATGGGATAACTCAATTCTATTTTATCTTTTCTTGCTAGCCAGGAGAGCCTCGTCCAACTTAACAGAGCACCCTTTTGGCTTTTGCTGTATCGGTTGGTCTCTGCTCTGTGGAGGCGCTCAGACAACTCAAAGGCAACTCAGAGGTTTCAGAGTATGCCCCCACCCCGCCCCCACCGTCTCTTAACTGGCTGTACCTTGTCATGCGTGCTCTGCCCCTGCTAATAATATATTGTCGCATAAATTAATTTTGAAATAACTCATGTCAATTTTCCTTTCATCAGGGAAGGCAGAAGAATGGGGGACTTGGGGGAGAGAAAAGAACATAAATGGAGCCACATCTTTTCCGTGGAGAAAAAACTCCACAGGATCTGGGCACTCCCTGCATTTCTGCACCTCCAACAGCCTCCGTGAGCCTCTGCAGGGAGATTTTTCTGAATAATGGAACATTTTCCTGTTTTAATCAGATGCAATTTCGCAAGCAGTTTTTATGATTTAGCAAGTCCATTAAAACTGGCATTTGTTCTGCTCTGACACTCAAAAGGGGCTCCACAGAGCATAAACACTGGAAATTACTTGTAGGGAAAGACAATATTAAAATTCCCCAGCCTAGGCCTGTTGTCTGAGAAATTCTGTTATCAAGCATCATGCCAGCTACCATCAGAGGCGCTTGAGATATATGCTGCTTCCTCTTTACGCACTAGCTGGGGGCACAGGAACTCAGGCAGCAATAAAGACTGGATGTTGTTATCTTTCAGCACTTTTGGCATCAGGAGGCAAGTAGGTCTTAAAGGGAACTCACTGGAAGGGCAGGTCACAAAAGTGCAAAGTCTCAAGGAAGAGGGTGGATGAGCATATGGCATAAACCGAACCTAGAAATTGCTTTCCTGCCCAAGGAGAATGATAGGGTACATTGGCATGTAATTAAGAAGGTCAGTTTATCAATTTCACTTGGAGTCAGTTCTCAATTATCTGTGTACTGACAGATGACCAGGGTCAAATGACAACTCTAATGAAATTCTCCTATTTCATTCTCTCTGCTTCCCATCAGGGCCTTCTCTTCCAATAGTACCAAACAGCAGTAGTAGCCAGCAAGTCTCTTGGGAACATTTCCACTCTCCCAATCAATGCAGGAGCAATAGAAGAAACCGAAAAAGGTAAAACCTGCCAGATTAAACTATATACAGTTAAGAGTTTATGTAAATAACAAACCAATAAAATGCTTTTATAAAAAGGGAAGACTGAAGAAAAATATTTGCTTCCAACTTTTCAGGCCAAGCGTTAATTTTACTATAAATAATTGATGTATGAATTGAAGGGAATATTCTGGGAGTCAGGATGGGGTGGGGGCAGGGGAGGAGAGCAAACGCAGAATAGGTAAAGGATGTGAACAGTAATGACACAGCAGCGAAGCTGTGAAACATGGACTTGTTAGGGGATTCCCTGGCAGTTCAGTGGTTAGGACTCCAAGCTCTCACTACCGAGGGCCCAGTTTCAATCCCTGGTTGGGAAACTAAGATCCTACAAGCCCTGCAGTGCAATTAATAATAATAATAATAATAAATTAATTTGAATGGACTCATTAGAAAGTACGACCTCACTTGTAATTAAAGAAATATGAAGATAAGGTACTCTTTGAACTTCCCGCTAAATGTGGAGCATTGAACATGTGTTTCTGTCTCTCCCTTCTAAAACCCTGCTGAAACGAAAAGAAAAAAGACATACCCTCACAAGAACCCAAAGAATAGGGGAGGAGACAGTGGCATGTAAAGGACATTGTCTGATTTCTGTTAAGACAGAGGGCAGACACAGGAGGGGTGACTGGGGGAGGAAGCCTAACATTTGGGGTCTGCAGGAGGACTGGCAGGAAGCCTGGTTATTCACCATGAAGCCCCGCATGCACAGGAACTAGAGGGCACTTGGGCTCAGGAATGGGCCAGGAAGGACCCAACCACAGATCCCAGGCCCCATGTGCTGGAGAGAAGGAAGTAATAAGTGGGTCATGGTGGCTTTCAGGGCTGAGGAAGAAGAGGCGGGACTTGCAGCTCAGCAGCGTAGTGGCCTATTTGGCCAGAATGCACATCCAGGACAAAGACCTAGAAAGGCAAATATTCTTTAAGCGCCTAACTGACCTTTAAGAAAGAACATTCACCCTCAAGTCAGACACAAAAACCCTATAGCAGGAAGCACTGGAGTGAGGCTCTAGCTACTGCATGTTTTTTTGTTTTGTTTTGTTTACTTAGTATTTTATGACCGTGCTGGTGTTTGTATTTGCATTATTTTAAATTTAACTTTTAATTTTATATTAGGGTGTACAATGCTGTGATAATTTCAGGTGAACAGCAAAGGGACTGTTTGCTGTTTACATACACATGGATCCATTCTCCCCCAAGATCCTCTCCCATCCAAGTTGCCACATAACGCTAAGCAGAGTTACATGTCCTATACAATAAGTCCTTGTTGGCTATCCATTTGAAATATAGCATTTGAAATATATGCCCATCCCAAACTCCCTAACTATCCTTTCCCCCGGCAACCATAGGTTCATTCCCTAAGTCTGTGAACGTCTTTGCCACTGCGAGCCCATGGGGTTAGTGCTCACATGAGGCCCAAGACCTAGGCTCTGAGCCTTCTGAGGAGAAGTGTTGGAACTGAGATCTTTGCCTTGATGTTCAAATGTTACATTCCAACAAGAGAAAGAGGTAGAAAAAGTCGTTAATTTGTCTAGGAAGATGACGAGGAAATTTGTCTCAGCTAGCATAGGCTAAAGGTCTCACCTGGCAATTCACAACCAAGGACCAACTCTTCATGAAGAATTGGTCTTTGACTTCAGCCTCATGGTACAGAAACAAACGAGTTGGTAATTTTATGTTAAAAAGTGATCGTGGGTTAGTGGTTCCATTTGGGATGCCTAACATAAGCAATTAAAAGACACTTGCTCTTAGGAAGGAAAGCTATGACAAAACTAGACAGCATATTAAAAAGCAGAGATATCACTTTGCTGACAAAGGTCCGTGTAGTCAAAGCTATGGTTTCTCCAGTAGTCATGTACAGATATGAAAGCTGAACCATAAAGAAGGCTGAGCATCGAAGAGTTGATAGTTTTGAATTGTGGTCCTGGAGAAGACTCTTAAGAGTCCCTTGGACAGCAAGGAGATCAAACCAGTCAATCCTAAAAGAAATCAACTCTGAATACTCATTTAAAGGACTGATGCTGAAGCTGAAGCTCCAATACTTTGGCCTGATGTGAAGAGCCGACTCATTGGAAAAGACCCTGATGCTTGGAAAGATTGAAGACAGGAGGCGAAGGGGGTGACAGAGGATGAGATGATTAGATAGCATCACCAACTCAATGGAGATGAGTTTGGGCAAACTCCAGGAGATAGCCAAGGACAGAGGAGGCTGGCATGCTGCAGTCCATGGGGTCACAGAGAGTCAGATACGACTGAGTGACTGAACAACAAAAACACAAGCAAACATTAGAAGAACATGTTCTTATCTATGTTTGTCTTGGATTCTAGAGAGAAAATCCTATTGAAGATGAGTTTAAAATCTAATTTAAAAGCACATGAAGAACTTAGATGGTAAAAAAAAAAAAAGGAAGCAAAGGAAAGGCTATTACTACCAAAGTCAGGACAATGATTTTCTTAGGAAAGGGAGTGGTTGTGACTAAGAAGAGCATAAAGAGAACTTCTGGGGGTTGGTTAGAGTCTATTTCCTGAAATAACTGAAGACATAAAAGAAGGAATTGAAAACATAAAACGTCACTACGAAAACATGAAGGGTAGATTTGACTCTCCAACATTCTAGAAATGAAATGTGTAGTTATGTAAGTTAAAACTTCAATGGAAAGATAATAGATTTAACTGAAGAATTGATGAACAAAAAGAAAACCTTAAGAAATTACTCATAAGGCAACCCAGAATACAAAGAGATGGAAAATATCTGAGACTGAGACATGGGGGTACTTCCCTGGTGGTGCAGTGGCAAGACTTCGCTTTCCAATGCATGGGGTACAGGTTCGATTCCTGTTTGGGGAGCTAAGATTCCCACGTGCCTCATAGCCAAAAAACCAAAATAGAAAACAGAAGCAGTATTGTAACAAACTCAATAAAGACCTTAAAAATGGTCCACATAAAAAAAAATCTTAAAAAAAAATAAAATTTAAAAAGAGATAGAGAGACATGGGAACCTCCCTGGTGGTCCAGGGGTTAAGAATCTGTCTTCCAATGCATGAGACATGGGTTCAGTCCCTGGCTGGGGAACGAGGGTCCTACGTGCCACGAGCAGCTAAGCCTGCTTGAGGCACCTACTGATCTTGCACGCTCTGGAGCCAGAGTGCCACAACTAAGACTTGACACAGCTTAATTAATTAATTAGTTTTAAAAAGAGAGAAACAGAGACAGAATGGGAATGTCCATCATATGTCCAATAGCTAAAGAACAGAAGAAGGAGATTAGAGAAGATACAATATTCCAAGAAATAACGATTGAGAATTTGCCAGAATTGGAGATCCTCATATTTGTAAAGAGCCTCAAGTAGCAAGGCTAAAACTAAGTGCACATCAAGAAACATTGCTGTGAAATTTCAGAGCACCAAAGGCAAAGAAGATCTTTGAAATAAACAGAGATAAAAGACACAGATTATATAAAAGAACATTTGTACTGATTCCAGAAAATAGTAGACGAATATATCTAATGTCCTGAGAGAAAATATCTGTCAACCCTGGATTTTACTCATAGCTAAATTAGCTTTTCAAGACTAACAGTGAAATAAAGATGTTTTCATATATAGAATGATTGAGAGTTTTTAACTACAGGGCTTTGTTGAAAGCACTACTATGGAATAAATGCAAGAAAGCATAACAAAGATATAGTAAAAAATATGGTATGTACCAGTAAACTGAAACATGTCTTGGCTGTTATTTAAACAAAAAAAAAGGCCATACACAAAATAATGATGAATAATAGAGGGTATAAATAGAAGAGAAATTAAAATATGAACCACAGACTCTATACTTCGGAAAAGGAGTGATAGGAGTTAAAATGAGGCATTTTGAGATCCTTGTTTTATTTGAGAAGAAAACAGGGACACCAATCAAATTAGAATTTTATGTTACATATAGATTCAAAAAAATTTTATGGGTACATACTCTAAAAAATTGAAATAGCATGTATGACTTCCAGGACCGTCAGCAGAATAAGAGAATAATTTTTTACCAAGCCTTGATTTTTTTCAATAGGAGGCAAGAAGAAGAAAATGAATCAAATATAAAAGCAAAGTATGGTGGGGATTGTATTTTCTGAAAATGTCCACAGCAATAATTTTAATCCCACGTGCTCTTCCAGAATCTCTCTAAACTCCCCACCAACAGACAGTCTGATCTTTCTCCCCTTGATCCTGGGAAGGACCTTATTATTATCTCGACAATTAGAATGTGGTGGAAGTAATGCTTTGTGATTTCTGAGACTAGCTCATAAAAGGGAATACGGCTTCCACCTGGCACTCTCTTTCAAGATTCTTGCCCTTGGCCACCATATTATGACAGACTTCCAGCCATACAAAGTGGCTCTGGGTAGTTTATTTGGACTGATAGATGTAGCTAATGTCCCAGCAGACAAGCTGGCATCAACACCCAGACATGTGAGTGGGCGAATCTGGAGACGAATCCCACCTTCAAGTCTTCTAGATGAGAATCCAAATGTGGAGGAGCTATGCTCCGCCCAGTTTCTGACCCGCAGAATCAATGTCTGCTTTATGTCACTAAGTTTTGGGGGAAATTGTTACACAGACATAGTAACTGGATACAGGTTAGGTGAAAGAAGCACAAAATAAAATGGTAGCCTTAAAGCTAATGTATAAATAATCATATGCATGTAAACTGACTAAACTAGCTTGTTCAAACAAAGACTGACAGATTGGATTTTTTAAAAAAGCTTTGTGTTGCTTATAAGAGATATGTCTTAAAAGAAAGGACATAGAAAAGTTGAACACAAAAAATTGGAAAAAGATACCCCAGTCACACACCAACCCAAAGAACACTGGTGGAAGAGTTTTTTTGTTGCATATCAATATAGCTTTTAATGTTAAGAATAGAGACGGACACCATACAATATCAAAAGGAACCACTTGCCAGAAATATATAGAAATTCTAAATTTGCATGAAGTTAATTAAATAGCCTTAAAATGTTGTTGCTGTTGTTTTCAGTCACTAAGTCTGACTGTTTGCAAGCCCTTGAACTGCAGCATGCTGGGCCTCCCTGTCTCATTATCTCCCAGAGTTTGCCCAAGTTCATGTCCATTGAGTCAGTGATGCCATCCAACCATCTCATCCTCTGCCTTAAAATATATAAAGTCAAAATTGACAAAATTCCAAGGAGAAATTTACATATCTAAAATCATAATGACACTTGTAACACAACTGTCAGCAATTGATATATTAAGCAAATAAAAACGGATAAGGACAAAAGGTTTGAAAAATATAACTAACAATTAGAGGAGAATGCACATTCTTTTCAAATGTGGATGACACATCTACAAATATAAACCATTTATGGTATCCAAAAGCAAGTCACAACAAACACCAAGGAAATAATATTATAAAGATCATGTTCTCAATCCACAGTGTAATTAAGTTAGAAATATATTAAAAAATCTTTTAAGAATATTCTATACAGTCATACATTTTAAAACACACTTTGAAATAACTCATGGGTCAAAGAAGAAGTAATAATGGAAATTAGAAAACATTTAGACCTAAAAGATAATAAAAATATGACATATCAAAACATGTAAGATACAACTACAGTGGTAATTAGTGGGAAATTTATAGCCTCAAATGTTTAAATCATGAAAAAGAAAGATTAAAAAGTTAATGAGCTGACTTCAACTTAGCAAGTTGAAAAAAGGAAGTCAAAGTAACCCCAAAAAGGTAGGAAGAAGACTATTATAAAGACAGAAAATAATGAAATAGAAAATGCCATAAGGGAAGAATTCAATAAAACCATAATCTGGTCCTTTGAAAAGACCAGTAAAACAGACAAACCTCTGGCAGGATTGATGTGAGAATGAAATGGGGAAGGACACACAAATCAAAAGTATTAAAGATGGAAAAAAGTGTAACTTGATACAACATAGAATTTTAAAACAATGAAATTAATATGAATATATTTTTATAAATACACTAAGAGCCATAGATGAATGCAGTTTTCTAGGAAAAAGTAACTTACTAAAACTTATAGAAAATTAAAAATCAGAAGGGGCCTATAATCACTAAAATAGTTGAGTAAGTATCAATTTACCTGCATCAACAACAGTAGCTCTGACTAACAAAGCATCATCCTTGGGTAGCTTTACAGGGAACTTATACCAAATATTCAAGAGACAGAGAAAATGTTCTGCATCAGTGCTTCTCGAACTTAAACGTGCAATCAAATCACCCAAGTCTTGTTCAAATGGAGACTCCAATCCAGTGGGTCCAGGGTGGGTCTCTAAAAGCTCCCACATTATGCCAGATATAAAGTCTTCTATAAATCACCAAGGTAACCAAAGTAGAAAATACCAAGATTATCAAGGTAATCAAAGATAACCCAGTAGAAAATTGGGCAAAAGTTACGTACATTGAATCCACAGAAGAGGAAGCTTGAAGGCCAATAAAAGATGCCTAACTAACTTGATTGTTAGAAACAAATGCAAATTAAAAGATACTGTTTCACACTGACTAGTTTAGCAAATCTGGTTTGTTGACAGTATGGACTACCAGCAAATATATGGAAAAAGAAAACCCCCTAATGCTGCCGATGTGGGAGGATAAATTGATGTCTACTTTGGAAAACAATTTGCCATTACATAGTAAAGTTGAAGAAGAATCTGTACTATGACACAGCATATATGACTAGAGGAATTTTTGCACCTGTGCTCAAGGAAAAGTTACAAGAATGTTCAGATTAGCACTGTGTGTAACAGTGAGAAATTGGAAACAATCTAACCTTTCATTAACAAGAGAATGATTGAATAATTAAGCACCATACAGCAATAAAGCTACATATACAACACTGATAGGTCTCAAGAAATATTGAAAGAAGTAATGGGAAAGTTGATAGGTATACATTGATAGCTTTATATAAAAATACAAGACAGTGCAAAAGCTTATGTTGTATACCACATATAGGTAGCAAAAGTATAAAAACTTGCAAAAGAGTGAAAAATACCAAAGTCAAACAGTGGTTACAATTGGGGAGGTAGGGACACAGGATGAGTTAAGGGTAAATAACAGCTGAATCTATCACTTTTTTAAAAAGTAGGAAGCAATATAGCAAAATGTTCTGAATGGATGATTTCACAGGACTGAGGAGAAAGGAATAGGAATATTTTGACATTTTGTAATAATTTAGAAGAAGACTACAAAGGAGGAGGAGCAGGAGGAGAAGAAGGAGGAGGAGGAGAAAGAGAAAAAGAAGAGGGAGAAGAAAGAAAGAAAGAAGGTTTATAACAAAACGAATGAGAGAAGGCGTATTAGCAAGTGAGATGTCTTTAAATGTCGTAAAGAGAGCAGGTGGTGAAATGGTCACTGATGAAGCTAGGAGAAGGTGTGCTGCTGCAGAGAATGCAGGCAACTGGCCCAGGGAAGCAGGTTTTGATCTCAGATGTAAGGGAGATCAGAGAATGTAGGTGATATTTGGAGCTGAATTAAGGAAGCCAGTTGAAAATCCATGTACCAAACAGTAACAGCCCATCCCCACATTGTATAGAATTCCTGGCAGCCATATTTCTCTAACCCCAGACCAAAAAAGAAAAGAATTTCTTCTAAAAAGGAATCAAATATTGCATATTTTATTGCTCTGTGACTATTTCAATAATTTGAATAAAGTTTGTGAAATATTAAAAAAAAAAGGAATCAAATAACCCTAAAACAAAGATCTTGCTTTCTTCTGACACTTAGCTAACTCCCAGGAAAATAGCTGGCTCACAGCCCAGTCACCCCAAGAATGAGGTCCATCAGCTAGCCAGTCTAGCTCACAAACATGTATCTGCTAAGTGCATTTTTATCCTCTCATACTTTTATATGAAAAGATATCCAAGAATCCCCAATACTTGAGAGTTTAAAAAAGCAACAACAGCAACGGAAAAAACTGATCCCTGAAGAAGATCATTCAGACCACAAAAGATAATGTAAAAGCAAATGCTAAAAAGACTCTAATTAGATCCTCAGGGAAATGAAGAGATCTTTTGTGTTTTGATTGTTCTTTTTTTCATAGCATCCTGTTCTTGAAAAAAAAAAAAATATATATATATATATATATATTTCTTAAATTTAAAAAGTTACAAAGATAAGGTCAAGGAAATATTCCTGAAAGAGAATGAAAAGAAACAAAATGTGAAGGAAAAAACAGACATAGCGGATCAATCCAGGTGGTCCCTCATCTGGTTAAGAGCATCCTAGGAAGAAGAGAAAATAGAGGGAAGAAAGTGTCCGAAACACTACCAAAGAATTTCTCAGACTTCAAAGGAATATTCAGATTGAATGGTTCTATGGAGGTTCAAGAAAATGAGTGAAAACTGAGGAAACTACAGCTGAAGAAAAATGGGGTGGTGGAAAGGATGAGACAGATAAGAGGGGATGCGGACAGCTCATCTACAAAGAACTAGAACCAAGGAAGAAGACGTTGGAGAAAGCCTTCAAAGACCTGAAGGAGAATAATTTTCAACCCGGAAATTGAGAATCCTATACCTAATTGAGTACAACAGCAAAGCAAATATATTTTCAGGCACAGAGGAGTCAGATCATTTATCTCTCATGCACTCTTTCTTGGGAATTTACTTGAGGGTGTGCTCTTGAAAAACGAAATAAATCAAGAGAGGAAGATATGTGTTGAGGAAGACATTGAATTGAACCCAAGAAGGCAGCAAGGGACAATTCCAGGAATGATCACAGTCCTGGTCATCCAAAGGGCAACTAGTCCAGACTAGAACAGGAGGACTGACATTTCTGGGAAGATGTTTTCAGGAAAAACGAAGGGAGGTTTATAAAATGCTTGATGTGATGAAACTTTGGAAAATAAAAAACATAAGGAATTCTACAAAGGCAAATAAAGCATGACAAAAAGAAAGAAATTAGAAACTCTAGGGAAAATAAAAAGCTATACAAAAAACGTGCAACTAATTTGATGAGGCAGTAAACAAAATTTCCATAAGAAAGCAATAAACATTATTTATTGACTTTTCCCCCCAAAATAGTAATAGTAGAAGAATGAAGGAAGGGAAAGTGGAGGTTGTGTAATAAAATAAACACCCAACCACCATCACAAGTAATCAATAGATAATGTGTAAAGTTCACAAAACCAGATACATCAGTAAAAACATATTATTTAGAGATAGGAAAGTAATTACCAGAATAAATCAATCAAAAAGATTAAAATGGTAGGCCCTTGAGTAATAGGACTAAAGTTGTTGAGAGGGGTAAAACCAGAGACTGCTGTATTTCTTTATGAACAACCTTTTGGTAGTTTTGGCTTTTAAATCATGTGTCTCATTTGGATTTTTAAGAAACAGCCTCCTTTTTCAGGACTTGGCAGGCTTTGAGTGCTTCCAGACGAAAGAGATTGCTTTCTGTTCCATATGCACAGGGGAGCCATGGGATGTTTTGGAAGACAGGAGGGACAAAGGAGATCTAGACCCTGGTACAGCCAAGTCCCTCTTGAAATGGGACTCCCAGGGCTGACTGAGTGTACCAGTGTATCCAACCAAATCCTTACGACAAAGCAAAGCAAAAAAGTTCCAACTTTTTCTAATATGAACCTTTTTTTTCTTGATATTTATTTATTGGGCTGTCCTGGGTCTTTGTTGTGGAATGGGCACTCTATTTCTCTGATCAGGGATCAAACCTGGGCTGTCTGCATTGGGAGCCTGGAGTCTTCACCACTGGACCACCAGCAAAGTCCCCCTCATATGATATTTTACATTTCAAATAGAACCAAAACAGTTTTTATGGGGGAAAGTAGATTTTTCTAAACTTTACCTACTCTTAATTTATGGTTTACTACTGAACCGGGTTACATAGGAGAGTTGTGCAGGTAGTGGGCACATCATTATATTTTTGGTACTTCAGTCAGTCAGTCAGTTCAGTCACTCAGTCGTGTCTGACTCTTTGCGACCCCATGAACCGTAGCACGCCAGGCCTCCCTGTCCATCACCAGCTCCCGGAGTTTACCCAAACTCATGGCTGTTGAGTCAGTGATGCCATCCAACCATCTTATCCTCTATCATCCCCTTCTCCTCCCATCCTCAATCTTTCCCAGCATCAGGGTCTTTTCAAATGAGTCAGCTCTTCACATCAGGTGGCCAAAGTATTGGAGTTTCAGCTTCAACATCAGTCCTTCCAATGAACACCCAGGACTGATCTCCTTTAGAATGGACTGGTTGGATCTCCTTGCAGTCCAAGGGACTCTCAAGAGTCTTCTCCAACACCACAGTTCAAAAGCATCAATTCTTCGGTACTCAGCTTTCCTTATAGTCCAACTCTCACATCCGTACATGACCACTGGAAAAACCATAGCTCTGACTAGATGGACCTTTGTTGGCAAAGTAATGTCTCTGCTTTTTAATAAGCTGTCTAGGTTGGTCATAACTTCTCTTTCAAGGAGTAAGTGTCTTTTAATTTCATGGCTGCAATCACCATCCGCAGTGATTTTGGAGCCCCGAAAAATAAATTCAGCCACTATTTCCACTGTTTCCCCATCTATTTGCCATGAAGTGATGGGACCGGTGCTTAGGATCTGTCAAGTTTCAGTTCCACTCTGGCTCTAGATTAATCTAGGCCCTCTTTACCTCTTGTATTCTAGGCCCTGTAGTTCCATTAACAAAGCCTAAGATTGTATTTGTTATCAACAACCCAACTATCATTCTATGGCTCAGGTTGAGTTTACGGTCACTTAGCATCTCAGGTGTGTTCCCCTTCATTACCCCATTTCATGAACTGCTATCAAGTCATACCATCATATTCTGTTCTTGCATTTCACTTTTAAACTCTAAGTATAAGATTATATGTGCTATTGTAAAATCACTCCTTGGGTTCTGTCCCATATTATAATCTGGTTGGATAGTTTAAAATTTTCACTCTATCCCCTTTCCCTCCCAACTTTAAGTCTCTGTCAATCGTACACATGAGAAATCAAAATTTTCTAGATTTTCATTCTAAATCATTGATAAACATGCTGAATACGATTGAGTAAAAAAAGCCATCCTGAAGCATGTACCTGAGACTTCCTTAAACATCAAGGTTGGCTAATAGATTTCCACTGGCATGTTTGCTCTGCCCTTGGCTAATGGTAGCTTGGTGCCCTATGTTGAGAAGGATGCTGAAGCCCCATCTGGATTCGGAGGAAAAGAGGGATGCAGTTAATTATCAGTGCCAGCCTGGAGGTGGAGGGTGGCGACGGTGGTTGTAGAGGTGTCACAAATTGCCGTACCTGTTCTAGAACAGCCTCGAATCCATTAAACGGCAATGTCTGCATCTGTTGCTCAGTCTCTTTAAGTCCACCTTGCATTCTGTCTTCTAGCCCACATTTCTCCACCTTGTTCCTAAGGACAGGGGCGGCTTTGTCAAAAATACTGTAGAATCGATATGCATTATGTCGGCAACCATCTCCTGATCTACCAGTCTAGTAACCCCATCCAAGGGGAAAATGAAGTGAATTTGGGATGCTTCATTCTTGGTGAACCTGAGGCAAAGCTCCTAATGACCACCTTTTTTTTTTCCTAAAATTGGGTGCAACACAATAGATTGCCTATCACCTGGAACTTTTCCCAGCCTCCCGGAGTTCTCCAGATTTTTAGACAATGGCTCTTTCGTCCTATTAGAAAATGTTCAGCACAAGAGAAGTAAGTCACTTGAACCTGGAGCTGTGAACTGTGAAAGCAATTAAGAATTCCCTTAATAGCTCCACAGCTATTGATTACCATTTTTGTTGCTGCTGTACTCATTATAAAATAATGCATGTGTATTACAGGAAGCCTGGAGATTATGGAAAGATGGAAGGAAGAGAAATACCCACTGCTTCGACTTCCTTTTCCTTGCATGATTTTTAAGAGTTCGCTCTTTGTATCCTTCTCTATAGCTACGACCATAATGTATGTTCATTGTTGTCTTTCGGGTTTTCACATAACATTATTTTCAAGTCAATACTAATTTTTTATCAGTGTAATTTTTAGTAGCTGTATAATATTTCATCTAGAAGATGCATCGTGGTTTTATTTAACTATTTCTCTATTTCTGTGGGCCACTTGGGCTGTTTCCATCCTTTCCCTACTTAAATGTCTGTTCTTTTAGGTATTCATTATTTAAAGATGTGGATTATGTGTCAGGCTCTATGCTAGACGCTGAAGGTGCAAAGATGAGCCAAGTCCTCAGGGAGTAAAGGGATAATAGCAATCAAAGGAGAGCATGTGAGGAGGGCAAAGAGGCAATGAGCATAACCCCTTTCCCCTTAGGGAAGCCTTCACAGTAGACAGAGATGAGTGCGGATCATTATGAGCTTTGTAAGCCCTGGGAAGGAGTGGAGATGCTGAGGACCCCAGCAGTAGTCAGAAGTGCCCATGTAGGTTCTAGCCTTGTGTTTACAAGCTGAGTGCCTTTCAGATGATCACTTAACTCCTGATCCTCAATTTCTTTTTCTGGGAAATTAAGGATACTAATTTATATAGAAGAAAGCAAAGAAGAATTAAAGAGTCTCTTGATGAAAGTGAAAGAGGAAAGTTTAAAAGTTGGCTTAAAATTCAACATTCAGAAAACTAAGATCATGGCATCTGGTCCCATCACTTCATGGCAAATAGATGGGGAAACAGTGGAAACAGTGACAGACTTTATATTTTTGGTCTCCAAAATCACTGCAGATGGTGACTGCAGCCATGAAATTAAAAGACACTTACTCCTTGAAAGAGAAGTGATGACCAACCTAGACAGCTTATTAAAAAGCAGAGACATTACTTTGCCAACAAAGGTCCATCTAGTCAAAGCTATGATTTTTCCAGTGGTCATGTATGGATGTGAGAGTTGGACTATAAGGAAAGCTGAGTACCGAAGAATTAATGCTTTTGAACTGTGGTGTTGAAGAAGACTCTTTCTTGAGAGTCCCTTGGACTGCAAAGAGATCCAACTAATCCCTCCTAAAGGAGATCAGTCATGGGTGTTCATTGGAAGGACTGATGGTGAAGCTGAAACTCTAATACTTTGGCCACCTGATGGGAAGAAATGACTCCTTGAGCAAGACCCTGATGCTGGGAAAGATTGAGGGCAGGAAGAGAAGGGGACGACAGAGGATGAGATGGGTGCTTTGCATCACCGACTCAATGGACATGAGTTTGAGTAAACTCCGGGAATTGGTGATGGACAGGGAGGCCTGGCGTGCTGTGGTCCATGGGGTCGCAAAGAGTCGAACATGACTGAGCAACTGAACTGAACTGGATTTTTCTGCTCCTCGACTTTCAGTGTTACAGTGAGAGTCAGAAGGAGGTAGCTGATGTGAAAGAGTTTTGTCAACTGGGTGCTGCTGCTGCTGCTAAGTCCCTTCAGTAGTGTCTGACTCTGTGCGACCCCATCGACGGAAGCCCACCAGGATTCCCCGTCCCTGGGATTCTCCAGGCAAGAACACCGGAGTGGGTTGTCATTTCCTTCTCCAATGTATGAAAGTGAAAAGTGAAAGGGAAGTCGCTCAGTCATGTCCGACTCTTTGCGACCCCATGGACTGCAGCCCACCAGGTTCCTCCATCATGGGATTTTCTAGGCAAGAGTACTGGAGTGGGGTGCCATTGCCTTCTCCTTGAGAACATCATAAAAATGGGAAGCACTTGTAGGAGAGGCTGGGTAAATAAATCCTGGTGGAATTGGATTCAATTCTCTCCTTATCAGAAACCTAGCTGAGAGTGGTGGTGGGGGAGGGACGAGAAGACGGGTATAGGGGGTACTGTCTGCTCTTCTTGGGCACCTTGGAACAGGGATGAGAGGTTATAGGAAGTTTGGCCAAGGCAAGGCAGTGAGTTGGAAGAGCTCCTTTCCAGGTGCACCTTCTAGACACAGGCCCTACCCTTGAGCTCCCTCGCTGGGTCTCAAAACCGAGTGATAACTCTGGTCTCTCACTTTCCTTTCTGATGGCTGGGTAGGTAGAACATAGTTACTTCAAAGGTTGCCTTTCCTCCTGATTCTCTTCTTACCCTGATTAATCTCCACTAGAAGGTATTTGAGCTCCTCTGATGTCTCCAGTCCCCAGGGATAGCAATTTCTACAGGAATCGTGGAGTGACACCCTTGAGGGGGAGCACTTCCCTCTTCCCCAGTGGATCACATGTGATACACAGACGTACACACACAGAGACACAGACACAGACATGCACACACACCTTGGAAACATTTTTGAAAAACATTTAGCACCTCATGAGGCTTTTAATGGGCATTATCTCATTGAATCCTCACCACTACCATGGGAAGAGATTAAATAAGGTATTATTATCCCCATTTCACAGAGAAGAAAGGAAGGGCTCAGAGAATGGAAACACCCTACCCAAGAGTGGACTGATAATCAGCAGTCTTCTGACAGGATACCATGAGTTTTCTTTGCTCCCCTCTGGACCCCATCAGAGCAGGCAGGGTTTAAGATCAAAGGCCTTAGGTGAGGATAAAAAGATGCGGGATGAAGGGAGATAAACTCCAGCCCCAAGTCAGCAGCCTCCCCCAGCATCTTCGTTTCCTGTTTCCTGGCCTCCTCCCCCTTGGGATGAGAACTCTCCGGACAATTTTCTGGTATGAGAATCTTCTCCTGGCAGCCTGGGAAGACTTACACTGACCCCAGAAACCCAGAAAGGGCCAGTTCCTCCTCCTGTGTTGGACTTTGCATGGACCTAGAATCCAGCAGATGAAAGGGAAACTTTAAGATATTTGATGTGTTGCAACAGTGGAACTGACTCCAAATTGTCTTGGCAAGATCAAACCCCAAGGCTACATAGGTAATTCCATCCTGAGGAATGTCTTCTGTTTCTTTGTTCTGGTTTTCACTTCTAATTTGAGGCAACAGGATAAATAAGCAAACAAAAGTGTTCATGCAAATCTCAGAGTCTTAGGGAAGGGGACGCTTTGGGCTCTGACGTTCTCTGCATTTTTTGTCCCTTAGCTTTTGGAAGCTGTAATTGCCCACTGAGGGCCAGATTGCCTGTGTCCAAAACAAAGCCATCTCTGTGGGGTCTGAAGTCTGGACAGAAGTATAGGGGATGTTGGTGGGGTGCTCAAGCCCACCCTTGCCTGATTCCCTGCTCTGATTGTCTCCAGGGTTAGGTGAAGGCTCTGGGCCCCATCTGTTCTCTCTCCCTTCCCCACAGGTGCACTGGGAAAGGCATCTGTATAGACCAAAGGCCCTGATGTCCTGTCCAGTGTCCCACATTTGAATCCTCTCTATGCTCCAGTTAAACTGTTGAGTATTTTTAAAATTACATACCCCTCTGTAAGCAAGTCTTTGCCAGTGACTGGATTCATCTTTTGTTGGGACTATTTGTGCTGTCGTCGGAGCCTAGTGGGCTGCCGTCTATGGGGTTGCACAGAGTTGGACACAACTGAAGCAACTTAGCAGCAGCAGCAGCAGCAGCAGCAGCAGCATAGAGTTAAACTATTTGGAGGGGCTGCTGTAAGAAAATGGAATCTTACCAGGAGATGGTGGGTAGTGCTGCTATCAAAGAAAAAGAGGGTCTTTCTACAAGAAACCTGCAACTATGAGGGAGACTTAGGAGCACAAGACAGGTCTGGATATTGAGGATCATAAGTGTCTTACCTGGGCTCTACTGGGCGATGGTCACTAAAATGATGTTTGCCCCTTGGAGGCAAATTCAGAGAGTTGGAACTCTTGGGACCAATGAAGATGGGGTACAGCCTCCAAGACCACTAACAGCTGGTAAACCAGATGGCCCAGCTGCATCACTGTCTCTACATTTTCCCCTTTTGCTATTCTTTGGTTTCTTGTAAAGTATTATTTGAACCAAGTTCCAACTTTGTCATCCTTCTGCCATGGGGGAGAAGGAGGATAATTCCATTACTCCCCTGAGGCTAAGTGTTAAGAGAAAGCAGACTAGTGTTAGCAGCAGTCTTAGAGAAAGATCCCCAAAGGAAGATGACTTGTAGACAGAGACGAGACACATGGGCCATCCTCCCATCGTACCAAGAAAATCCCTTCTCTTAGCGACTTTGGAGGTTCTTTGTCATAATTTCATTAAATAAAGATGACATTTCTTTCAGTTCAGTCACTCAGTCGTGTCCGACTCTTTGCGACCCCACGAATCGCAGCACGCCAGGGCTCCCTGTCCATGACCATCTCCCGGAGTTCACTCAGACTCACGTCCATCGTGTCAGTGATGCCATCCAGCCATCTCATCCTCTGTCGTCCCCTTCTCCTCCTGCCCCCAATCCCTCCCAGCATCAGAGTCTTTTCCAATGAGTCGACTCTTCGCATGAGGTGGCCAAAATACTGGAGTTTCAGCTTCAGCATCATTCCTTCCAAAGAAATCCCAGGGTTGATCTCCTTCAGAATGGACTGGTTGGATCTCCTTGCAGTCCAAGGGACTCTCAAGAGTCTTCTCCAACACCACAGTTCAAAAGCATCAATTCTTTGGCACTCAGCCTTCTTCATAGTCCAACTCTCACATCCATGTAATAAAAATATTAAAAGTCCATTTAAAATTATCCCCTTCTTGAACAAAGGGCCAACTGGACCTGGAGGGGCTAAGGGTGAGACCTCTGACAGATATGCTGGTTTTCAAACTTTTATGTCAGCAGCGGAAACCTCTCTTTTTATAAAAATCTTCTATGGGATATCAAGACATAAAACTGATAAAAGTAGAGATGTTCTGGTTAAAGAGAGAAATGAGAAAAGCCTTCTCCATGTGGACCCTTTCTACTCCTACTCCACTCCAGAGTGTCCTTTGAGGCACTTCTCCAGAATCCAAGGGATTCTTGGCAAGCATTGTGCGTATGTGCTAAGTTGCTCGGTCATGTCCGACTCTTTGCGACCCCAGTGGGAAAAGGAGTTGACTGTAGCTCATCAGACTCCTCTGTCCTAGGGTTCTTCAGGCAAGAATACTGGAGTGGGTTGCTAAGCTCTCCTCCAGGGGATCTTCCCAACCCAGAGACAGAACCCGTGTCTCTATGTCTCCTGCATTGGCAACCAGGTTCTCTACCACTAGCACCATCTGGGAGGTTTATTCAAACCCTCCATTTATACATAAGGAAAACTAAGTCCAGAGAGGTGAGGCAACCTGCCCAAGGACCCACAGCAGGTTAGTATACAAGTGGGAATCTGGCCCAAGGGTTTCGAAGTTGAGTTTCCCAAATGGTGGATCATGGCACACTGATGTGTTGCTATTGCATCTCAAAGTTCTGCAGACTCATAAGCGGGGGATGGAGGCTGTTGGAGTGCCCTAGCAAGGTTCCTTGGAGAATAGCAGGATTGGAGCAGAGAAGGATGGTATATCCTATGATCCCACTTGGCAGCAACCCTGAGCAACTCCATCACATGCTGTTGCACAGTGAGGTACTAAACGTGGCGCCAGAGATGCTCTGCACCTAGATATCTACTTACTCTGCCAGCTCAGAACAGGCCGCTGCCCTTTAGCTGCTGGAGGACTTTTGGCTCCAAGTGCTCACGTGCATGGTGCTGGGGGTAGAGGGGAGTGGGGCAGGGAAGCTGGGGTCGGGTGTGGTTGCTGGTAGATGTAGCTCTAGGCAGTGGCCCAGCTCTCTATCTTCATGAGTATCAAATACTGCTAAACATTTACAGCTCCTGTGCCCTTTTAGCAGCATCTGAGCTAGCTTCAGGGTGACGGTGCCAACAATGCACACACCTGCTACAAATCAGAGCCTCAGCATTATTTTAAAATATGTGATAGAAAAGAGCTGATAGCATCCACATCCATTAGCATTATCACAAGATATTTTAACATTACATTTGTCAATGAAAGAAAAGGAAGAGCTCCGAGATTCTTTAAATATAATTTCAACTGCTGTACAGTTTTGAATGTGACTTTGGCACATAAAGTTTCTTGTCAATGGGGATTATCAAGAATTTGAAGAGATCATTATTGAAAGCCTGGAACAAGAATTACACAGAGCCATTTCAAACATAAAACCATATATTAAAAGTTATGTTCATGGAAATAATATTAAGTTATCATTTAAAAATTAGAAATGTTTTCCAATCTCCAGAATCTAAATTCTATGCAAATTTAAATGTTTAATATTATCTCTAGTATTTTGTCTTTTTATTCACTCCTCCAGCAATAATTTGAGAGCCAGGTAATATTCTAGCTCTGCGGAATATACCCCTGAACAGACAAACACCTCTGTCATCATGGAGCTGACAGTCTAATGGAGAGAGATGAAGGAGAAATAATATTAGAACATATGAGGTAAGGAGTACTATGGGAAAAATTGAGGAGGATAAAATAGGTTGGGAAAATAAGATGGTAAGGACAGGTCTTATTGAGAAGGTGACATTTGTGCAAAATTTGGAGGAGGTGAGGAACTAAGTGATAAAGACGTCTGGGGAAAAGTATTCAGACAGAAGAAAGAATAAGTGCAAAGACCCCAAGACAGAACAAGCTTGACACATTCAAGGAATAGCACCAAGGCCATGGAGAGGAGTAAGCGTGGAAGAGAGTAGTGGAGGTCAGGGAGATGATGGAGACCAGGCTATGTGGGGGCTTGCAGGACATTTTAAAAACATTGCTCTTGACTCTGAGAGAACTGTGGATATCATACAGGATTTCCAGCAAAAGGATGATGCTACACGACATGCTTTTTAAGGATTAATCCAGCCTTTGACTTGAGAAAACTAGTAGGGGGACTAGTTAGGACACCACTGTGTGAATCCAAATGAGAGATGACTTATGGAGTACATTCTAAAGCTAGAGGTCAGAGACTTCCCTGGTGGTCCAGTGGTTAAGACTTCACCTTTCAGTGCAGAGGCTGTGGGTTTGATCCCTGATCTGGGAACTAAGATTCCATATGTCTTGTGCCAAAAGGTCAAAAGATAAAGCAGAAGCAATACTGTGACATATTCAATGACAACTTTAAAATATTAGAAAGTAAAGTTAGAGGTCAAAGAGCTTTCTGATGTAAAAAATATATATATATATTCTGATGTAAAATATATATATACATACATACATATCACAAAACACGTATGTAGAATATGTGGAAGATGCATCTATGAAAGAGTTAAAGATGACTCCAAAGATTCTGACCTGAGGAATCAGAGGGCTAAACAGGACACTGAGTGGGGAGAGCCAGGTGCTGCTAGTGGTAAAGAATCTGCCTGACAATGTAGGAGACATAAGAGACCCCAGTTTAATCCCTGGGTCAGGAAGATCCCCTGGAGGATGGCATAGCAACCCACTCCAGTATTCTTGCCTGGAGAATCCCATGGACAGAAGAGGCTGATGGGCTACAATCCATAGGGTCACAAAGAGTTGGACGTGCCTGAAGCCCCTCAGCACGTACACATGTAGGTAGAGGAAGATGCTGGTAATGGTAAGGAGACCTGGTGTTCAGATATAGCTATGCTATTTCTGAGGTATCTATCATACATCTAAGTGGAAATGTCAAGGAGCCAGTTGGATACAAAAGCTGGAGTACAGGGGCATTTTATTTTATTTTTATCATAATGATAATATGCAAACAAAGTATAATGAGCTTTTCTCCTCCAAACTCTCTACCTTTTTATATGTCTATATCGATCTCTCTCCCTCTCTCACATTTATCCCAGTTTATCCCAGTGAGCCATCAAGTATTATCATTTTCTTTGGAAAGTTTGAGAAGCCTGGTCCTAAGAGTAAGGATCTCTGGCCTGAGAAGCTAAGAACCCTGAGTTCTAATTTTGCTTTCTGGGTATATAGAGGCATCTATTCTGATTGGCCAGATGCCAGTCCTTCATGGCAAATAGATGGGGAAACAACGGAAACAGTGACAGACTTTCTTTTCTTGGGCTCCAAAATCACTGCAGATGGTGACTGCAGCTATGAAATTAAAAGACGCTTGCTCCTTGGAAGAAACACTATGACTAACCTGGACAGCATATTACAAAGCAGAGACATTACTTTACTGACAAAGGTCTGTCTAGTCAAAGCTATGGTTTTTCCAGTAGTCATGTATGGATGTGAGAGTTGGACTGCGAAGAAAGCTGAGTGCCAAAGAATTTATGCTTTTGAACTGTAAATTGGAAAGATTCTTGAGAATCCCTTGTACTGCAAGGAAATCAAACCAGTCAATCCTAAAAGAAATCAGTCCTGAATATTCATTGGGAGGACTGATGTTGAAGTTGATTTTGTCCATCTGATGCAAAGAACTGACTCATTAGAAAAGACCCTGATGCTGGAAAAGATTGAAGGCAGGAGGAGAAGGCGATGATAATGGATGAGATGGTTGGATGGCATCACTGACTCGATTGACATGAGTCTGAGCAAGCTCTGGGAGTTGGTGATGGACAGGGAGGCCTGGCGCTCCGCAGTCCATGGGGTCACAAAGAGTCGGACATGACTGAGCAACTGAACTGAACTGAATTCTGATTGGCCAGAGTCAGTAGCCCACCAGTTGTTAGTATTTCAGACTGCACCCCAGGTGGTGGCAGAAAGAGCATGTGATTTAGAGCTGGGAACACCTGCCTTTGGACTTGCTCACACCCTTACCAGCTGTGTGATAACTGGGAACATTGGTTTGATTTGCCAGTTCACTGATTGTTGGCCCCCAATGTTGGCACCTCCTTTTTGTATTGGGGAACCCATTGAGTAATTCTTGGTACGAGTCAGGAGCAAGGGTGTAGATACATGGCCTGCCAACCCTCAGATGACACCACTTTGGAGTTCAGGTCTTACAATAGGGGTGTAAGAGCACAGGAAGAGTTTGAAATGCATTTTGGTGGTAGTGGCCAAACTGGCATCACCCAGTGTAAAGTGTGCTCTCCTAACTCCTAACTCTAGACTCCTCCTGGGGTGTTCCTGATCCACACTCTGCCATCGTGATTCATACACGTGTTCTAAGCTTCACACACGTTCTGTGAGCTGTTGAGTTGCTGTTGTTTAGTCACCGAGTCTGACTGTTTTGCAACCCCATGGACTATAGCCTGCCAGGCTCCTCTGTCCATGGGATTTTCCAGGAAAAAATACTGGAGTGGATTTCGTTTTCCTTCTCCAGGGGATCGTTCCAACCTAGGGATTGAATTTGTGTCTCCTGCATTGGCAGGTGGGTTCTTTACCACTGAGTCACCAGGGAAGCCCGAGATATCAATAGCTCACCCAAACTTTCCTCTCCTGTTTGAGCCGGCTAGAGGCAGGTTTTGTTGCTTACAGTCACGAACTCTGACTGAAAAGATGACCTAGGGCAGGCTACTTAGCGTCTCTGAGTCTGTTTACTCTTGTTCTCAGTTATCTTCAAAGAGAGAGAGTATCTGTTACACGGCATTCAATGAGACAACAAAATTTCAAACACCTAGCATAGTACTTGGCAAACAACAGACACTTACACAATGTTAGTTCCCAAGCTCTTTCCCTTGGCTGGCCTTGGTTGCTTCATCTTGAAAGTGGAGATGACAGAGAATGCTAATTCATCTCATTCTCCTGAAACCTCTTAAGGGGACAGCAGACTAGTACATAAGGTCACAAGACACGGACTGCTTAAAAGGCTAGAGAATTGGGAACGGGGCAAAATTAGGGAAGTCGTGGGCTGGCTGGTGTCAGGAGTCTCATTAGCTGGTCCATAACTCAGCAGATCACAGGGCAGCTGCCCTTGGTTCCTGAACATTCTGCAGTGCGGGGGATGTGGGTTCATCCATCAGCCCACCGTACTGGCACACAGACAGGAGCCACTGCGGTGCCGCCTGAGTCAGCCGCGGAGCAGTTAGTTCTGGGCTGGAGGCTGAGGCAGAGTGAGGTGTCGGTTCCACCAGCACTTGGCATCTCCAAGGCTGTGTTAGCAGGGAGCTGTCAATCTCCAGGCAGAAAAACAAGAGACAGAAAGGAGAAGAAACAATCAAGAATCAGACAGCAAGGAGAGAGCGGGAGCAAGAGGCTGGAGGACTATTTTAAGGAATGTTTGATAAATTACCTGCCTGTCCTGGCCTTCCTATAAAGGAGATGCTGTGGAGCCTGTGTTTGCATTTGACAACTCACCGAAAGAGTGGGTTGCGAGGATAAGACAGATCAAGGCTGAAGGAGACGGGTGTGTACTTTCTGAGCAGGAGCCCAGGTAGGGGGCCAGGTCCACTGGTCACAGGGTCACATGTGACCACACACACAGCATCGGGCACACACACGGAAATGTCTGTACGTGTAGGAAATGTGATAGCCACAGTCTTTCTTATACACAGGGGCACATAAAGCCCATAGGCTGCCTAATCCATGCTACACATGAGACCCTCCCCCTTCAGGTCAAAGACAAGGGCCAAATGCATTCATTGGCTCTGGTGCTGTTTCCAGGGAGGCATCGGAAAATGCCCAAGCCGTAAGTAGGCACCTTAATTGTTGGGGAGGGGAGATGGGGGCATGGCAATTTTCCAGACGTTAACTGCTCCCTCCCTCATCTTATCTAGATCTTTACGGTGCTCCAGGAAGCCCTCCAAAGTCTATGAATAAGGATAATTAATTAAATTAACAACATTCTATGAAAGTGGTAAGATTGCTATAAGAAGAATGTTTCTAAATAAGGTACTTAAGTCTGACTGGACTTCACAGCTTCCAAAGTCTCTTCTGGATTTGCTGACCTCAAATCTGCCCTCCCTGCCTCCCCCAAGAGACCCATCTGAGTACAGATTAAGCATGTCAGATTCTCTAGCTGTAAAAATGGGGACAATATTACCTATTTTAGTTTGCTTCAGAGCATCGGTCCGAAATTAAAATGAGATCATGTCCATGAGCATGGAATATACACTAGACTGTTAAGAGGAGCTGCAGCTTGTCATGCAAAATTGGAAAACTTTGGCTGGTGTCCCCCCTTTCTTGTGACTAGGGCAGAATGCCTAGCCTCTGCCCTTTGGTTTTCTTGACTCCTATCCTACTCTGCCGTGTCATGAGGATCCAGTGAGACTATGGTTTATAACTGTCAAGTGCATACCTGGTGATTGCTCTGTTGATGACAGGACCTGGAGAACCAGCGTTCTCCAGGAGGTGCTGGGACAAACCAGGGAAGGGTTTGGGAAGGGGCCAACAGGTGGGATGTTGGTGATCTACGGTGGCAGGGGTACCTGGAATATTCAAGAAGTCCGATGGAATATTCAAGATGTCTGATGGAATATTCAATAAGTCCGATGGTAACTAGCCCTTGGCTTGTTGGAAGGGGCTCAGTGATGCTGTGATATCGCTTCCCTGGACTTCATGACCAGAAAGAGCAAGGCTAGATATTTCTTTTAGAAGTCCCACCAATCCCACTGACTTGACAACAGATCCAGTCTTCCTCGTGCCTTTCCCACAATTCTTGGAATTCCTTATCAATAAGGTCCAGAGAGTTGGACATTTTCGAGGAGTACGAACCCTGGAGCTTCTTGCATCTCCATATTTCCAGTTGCACAGTGCCGTGGGGTGCTTCTATGTCCTCATCTGAAGAGCAAGGACAGCATCAACCCCTCAGGGAAGCTGCGAAAATTCACCCAGAAAGGCCACCCCTGGTGGAGAGGCAAAGCAGGGCCCAAGCCTGGCTCCCTGCTGACCCAGGAGCTGGCCGCCACTCAACATCCTCACTGCACATGGGATGCCCTCCTGCCTCAGCAAGATGACAAAGGGCTACATGTGGAGGGCCTCTGGGGACACTCAGAAGTGGCTGGAATGGAAATGCTAAGTCCAAGAATGCCATCTGCATTCCCTCATGACAAGTAACTCAAATGGGGATCAGAGGCCCTGACTTAAACAGGGCTCAACCCCCAAGCAATTCCCAGACCACATCCATGGACTAGGAACCAAATGTGCCCTTTGCTGGCTTCCTGGGCCTCTGTCGGCTTTTCTGACTTAGGAAACTAACAACCATGCAATGGGGCTGCCCTGGGAAGGTGAATGAAATGAGGTAAAGGAGGCTCCGGGAGTCCCGGCCAGTTTTTCCTGGGTCACATCCAGCGTAAAGAGCTGGGCAATAAGAGGCAGGGCTGATACAGGGAGGGGCGGGCCAGGAAGGAAGGGAAGAATGCATTGAACTGTTCCCCCTCCACAGAGATGTGGCATCCAGATGTGGGGCTTGGCCACATCTGCTCTCTGCTCCAAGCCCTGACTACATAGATGCCTCTGCTAGCCAGGGTTACTGAGAGATGACTCCTGCATCTCCAAGGAGACGGCAGGACCGCTACCTTTCATCTCTGATCCACTCGCTGCTGTCTTGCCCATGGGGGAAGGCGATCCAAGCATTTGTTCTTTCCTGAAATGCTTGTTGAGATCAATGCGCAGGCAGACCCAGAGGGGAGCCATGTAATGGGAACATTGTCTTCCAAGTTCTGAGCTCTCTCCCAGGACTCCAGAAGGCCAGTCATGGCTGCCTGCCCAGCAAGAGCCCCACACAGATTTCTGCCATATTGTTAGGATTTTCACCATCCGTATCAACATGCTCCTCATCTGGTGGACACATACGTCTCTGATCTGACTGCGAAGGAATGTGTGATGGTGGGAAGAACACTGAACTTGGGGCAGGAATCCCAGGTTCTAGTCCACCTCAGCCACTAACTTGCTGCTTTGGTGAGTCTTCATCTATGAAATGGGATGAACAGTATCTGCTGCTCTTCTTTTGTGGGCTCAGATGAACAAGTGTAACCGTAGTCATGTACGGATGTGAGAGTTGAACCATAAAGAAGGCTGAGCACCGAAGAACTGATGCTTTTGTACTGTGGTGTTGGAGAAGACTGTTGAGAGTCCCTTGGACTGAAGGGAGATCCAACCAGTCCTGAGCATTCATTGGAAGGACTGATGCTGAAGCTGAACCTCCAATACTTTGGCCACCTAATGCAAAGAGCCAACTTGTCAGAAAAGACCCTGATGCTGGGAAAGATTAAAGGCAGGAGGAGAAGGGGATGACAGGATGAGATGGTTGGGTGGCATCACCAGCTCTATGGACATGAGTTTGAGCAAGCTCAGGAGTTGGTGATGGATAAGGAAGCCTGGTGTGCTGCAGTCCATGGGGTCACAAAGAGACATGACTGAGCAACTGAACAATGACTTTGAACTAAGGAAAAGCAGATGTATGTGTTGATCACCTGCCAGGTGCCAGGTGTTTTCCTGTGCATCTTCTCCCACTTATTGGGGACTTGACAGCCCAGGTCTCATTAATCCCCTCAGTGGCCTGGTAGGTAGCTGTTCTCTTCCCCATTTTGTAGAAGAGGGAAGGAACCTTGGAGAGTTAAATAAGGAGTTCCAGCCAGTAAATCATGGAGCTACCCTGTCCTGAACCTGCAGCATCACCTGGGAGCTTTTAAGAAATGCAGAATCTTGAACAACACACAGACCCGTGCATGAGAGTCTGTATTTTATCAAGATCCCCAGCTACCAATTCTAGACCATTTTCAAGTATTCTAATGAAGTGGGAGGAGAAGGGGGCGATAGGGGATGAAATGGTTGGATGGCATCACCAGCTCAATGAACATGAGTTTGAGCAAACTCCGGGAGACAGTGAGGGACAAGGAAGCCTGGTGTGCTGCAGTCCATGGGGTTGCAAAGAGCCAGATATGACTGAGCAACTGAAAAACAACAACAAATGGAACCCCGGTACACAATGTTGTGAATAGTATAACATCCTCTGGGGCAAACTCTGCCTCCAGGAGAGGTTTCTGGGAAACTGGTTCCTGTCCCTTGGGCTCAAACCCTACCCTCCATGACAATTTCTCAGGCTATCAGAAGCCACAGGCACCACTGGGCAGCCTTGAAGGACATGCCTGAGCAGGCTGGACAGCTCTCTACTGCCCATCCTGTGCCTGGGCCATTCTCCTTCCCGGAAATGAGGAGGAAGAAAGCCTGCCTCGTTGGTTCTGGAACGTGCTTCCCCAGATGAACTTCTAGCTGGGAAAGATGTGTGAGTTCCAGGGCCTGGGAAGACTCTGAAGTGTTTTTTCCTCCCCATTTATCCCTGCTGGCCCCCTGTGGGGTGGTGATTGGCTGCGTGGCCAGCTTGTGCAGGTTTTGAAGTCACTCCCACCAGGGTGTCCCAGTAAGTGACTTGATCTTGGTGCTGGCACGCGGCTGGGCTGTCGGAGCTGCAGCTGCCTTGGTCTCATGTGCCCCCTTCGTGGGAGCTTTCCTGTTATTTAGCTCCACCTGGGACTCGGAGCTAAAATGAACGGAGTCTCCTACAGGTCCTCAAAGCTCCCCATCCACCCAAGCACTCAGATATGCAGTGGAAAGGGGGCTTGGACCACCCTCTCTTCCCTGCTCCCCACAACTCCCTCCAGGGCTGTAAATAGGCTGCTTCCAGCCTTGGACTGGGGTGACAAGCCTTCCCTCTACCGCTCAGTGCAGGAGGTATATTGTACAGAAGGGCACCAACCACAGAACTCCACAAAGGCCAAGCCTCAACAGCGGGCCAGGGCACCTGAGCCTTCTCCCCAGAGATTAGGTTGGGTAGGCTAATCCTGGGGTGGGTGTTGGCCAGGTAGCCCAGGGGTCAGTGTTCAAGCATTGAAATTAGACACAAGGGTTCAAGTGCAGGCATTAGCAGTTAACCTCTCTGAGCCTCAGTTTCAGTATCTGTTAAATGGAAATAATAATGCATCATAGTACCTCCCTCTAATAATAAAGTTTAATGAGATATGGATGCTAAGAATTCAGCAGATGATTGACAGATCAGTTCAGTTCAGTTCAGTCGTTCAGTCATGTCCGACTTTTTGCAACCCCATGAATCACAGCATGCCAGGCCCCCCTGTCCATCACCAACTCTCAGAGTTTACCCAAACTCATGTCCATCGAGTTGGTGATGCCATCCAACCATCTCATCCTCTGTCATCCCCTTCTCCTCCTGCCTTTAATCCCTCCCAGAATCAGGATTTTTTCCAATGAGTCAACTCTTCGCATGAGGTGGCCAAAGTATTGGAGTTTCAGCTTCAGCATCAGTCCTTCCAATGAACACCCAGGACTGATCTATAATAAGCAGTTAACAAACTGTCTGGGGTTTCCCTGGTGATCCAGTGGTTAAGAATACACCTTCCTGATTCTTGTTGATGTTTGACAGAGAACCACAAAATTCTGTAAAACAATTATATCTTTCAATTTAAAAAATATATAAAGTGGCAAAAAAATAAAAAAGAATCTGCCTTCCAGTGCATGGGGCACGGGTTCAGTCCCTGGTCCGGGAAGATTCCAAATGCCACAGAACAACTAAGCCTGTGCAACATAATTACTGAAGCCTGCGTGCCCTAGAGCCCATGACCCACAACGAGAGAAGCCACCATAGTAAGAAGCCCGTGCCTCACAACTAGAGAGCAGCCCCACTCCCAGCAACTAGAGAAAGTCCACGTGCAGCAACAAAGACCCAGCGCAGCCAAAAATAAAAGTAAAATAAATAAGTGTACAATTCCCTGCCTTAAATAAATAAATAACCTATGGCTGTTATTATTCTTCATTAGGCCTATCCCTGCTGCAGAACGTACAAGCTAAAATAGAAGAGAAAGCTTATAAACGGGAGCCAAGGAAAGCAAGGAAAGCAGCTGTGTATTCAAAACCTCTGTTCTGAGACTCCCCTGTGTGCAGAGCATTAGAAAAACGATGAGACAGGAGATGTGGCCTTGCCTCGCATGCTCACAGAGGGGTGGAGGAACTGCCGGGCCATATGCTTAGACCACAGGGTGGTAAGAGGTGCCACCAGGTGGCACAGAGCCTGGCCTGGGGGAGGTGGCAGCAGAACTGATCTTAGAAGATGAGTTAATGAAGCCAAGAGGGCCAGTGGAGCAAGTGGGGAGAAGTCAGAGCAGTGCAGGAGAGGGGTGGAGAGGGATGCACGGGCATGGGGGTGTGATAGCACATGGCAACTTGGGGACCTGTGGACAGATCTTGTGCCCAGAGCCCGGGGAGGAGCCGGGGCACAGGGCAGGGCCAGATCACCAAGGGCCTGGTACGCTGGCCCAGGAATCAGGACTCTACCCAGGGCACAGTAGACACCAAGTAAATATTCACTGTCAGAAGAGAAGAATGCCGCTCCTCTGAGAGACTGTCAGCTAGGAGGTCACAGGGTCAGTAGTCATCAGACAGAGGCAGGGAGAGGGGCTGGTTAGGAGGGGACCCACCCTGAAGGCCCACTCTGAATCCAGGAAAGAGCCGATGGGGTGGGGGTAGGGGCACCATGGGCAGGGTCCTGCCATCCCTGTTACCATGGGCACAGGGGCGGAGCCTGGGGTGACTGATGGAATGGGACAAGACAGGGCTAAAACTCCATTATGGAGACATGGAAGAACACAAGCTTGATGGAGAAGAGAAAGCAGGGAGTGAGAGGAGGGAACAGGCACTTGGGGATGTCCAGAATAGAAGGACCCTGAGAGAGCCACAGACCAGCGCAGGAACGGGTCCCTCTTGTCAGCAGAGTACTGGAGCACCGACAAATGCCCCCAGAGGCCAGCTTCTGCACTTCTCTCCATAACAATAATCCTTCATCCGGTCAGCACTCAGGAGTTGGGCAGGGACCAGGAAGCAGAAGAATGGTCTTGATCCCTGTTCGCCAGACTCTCCCAGACCAGGAATGCTGACAGAGCAAGAATTATAGTCATTGCCTCTTGTCACAGAGAACCGAGTCCCTGAGCTTAGACCAGAGAGCTGCTGCTGCTGCTGCTGCTGCTGCTAAGTCGCTTCAGTCGTGTCTAACTCTGTGCGACCCCATAGATGGCAGCCCACCAGGCTCTCCCGTCCCTGGGATTCTCCAGGCAAGAACACTGGAGTGGGCTGCCATTTCCTTCTCCAGTGTGGGAAAGTGAAGTCTCTCAGTCGTGTCCGACTCTTAGCGACCCTACGGCCTGCAGCCTATCAGGCTCCTCCGTCCATGGGATTTTCCAGGCAAGAGTATTGGAGTGGGGTGCCATTGCCTTCTCCGAGACCAGAGAGCTACCTTGAGGCAAAGCTGCATCTCAGCATTAGTGTTTTGCTGATAAATACGACAAGGCTTTGAGTACATCATTTCATCTCCCTGGTCGAGGATCCCCAGAGAGCCAACTTGTGCTGGCCAGCCCTCCCTGACATCACCAAATGGCTAGATATTCACTGACAGAGCGCCAAGGTGAGGATGGGGAGACTGATTTGGGATGTGGAAGGACCACGTCTTGGAGGTTCAGCTTCTATCATGAGGCCATCACCATTCAGGGACAAAGGCTCCTAGAAATTCAAATTCAAACTTCGCTTGACAGTGCAGCACCGCATTTCACCTTCAAGTCTGCTGCTTGAGGACTTCAGCCTCTGAACACACCCCTGGAGCTGCTCCGCCCTTCAGGAGGTCTGTGGTTGTTGACATAGTGATCCTCAGGACAGTCTGGACCCCGATCCCAGGAGACAGCAGTGGGAGAAGCAGGGTACCACCGACCCTGCGCGTGGGCCACCTGGAGGGGCTCTCAGCCTGCTGGCAAGCATCCTTTTCATGCAACTATGGTGGACCAACACATGCCCCTTCCATCTTTCCAACCCCAGACTGGGGTCAGAGAGCCAAAGGAGGCCCTGATGCCTCTCACCAGGCAGCTGGTCGGAGAAGGAGCGTAATGAGCAGGAAGCTGAGACCCTGCACAGACCAGAGTCAGACAGAAGGGGCCGCCCTCACCTCGACCTCTTCCTCCTCCCCTTCCTCTCCACTCCACCCTAGCCACCAGCACTGGGCCACTGATCCTCTCACCTAGGCCTAGAAATGATCTCTGAGTCAGAACTTGATGCGTAAGGAGCTTTGTAACTCTTCAAGTCACTGGTGTAGGAGCTGGAGTCCTGGAATCCACGCTGGAGTCCCAGCAGGCCAGGGAGGCTGATCTCTCTTCCTTGTAGCTGGGGACATTGCCAGAAAGGATGCGGAATACTGCACTCTCCAGAGAGCAGGGTCAGAGAGGAGAGGCCATTTCATCTAATGCAACTAACACTCTCCATTCATTCAGTCACTCTTTAACAAATTATTATTCAGTGTCAAACCTGTCAATCCTAAAGGAAGTCAATGCTGAATACTCATGGGAAGGACTGATGCTGAAGCTGAAACTCCAAAACTTTGGCCACCTGATGTGAAGAGCCGACTCATTGGAAAAGACCTTCATGCTGGGAAAGATTAAAGACAAAAGTAGAACAGGGCCACAGAGGATGAGATGGTTGGATGGCATCAACCGCTCAATGGGCATGAACTTGAGCAGACTCCTGAAAATAGTGAAGGACAGGGAGGCCTGGCATGTTGCAGTCCATGGGGTCACAAAAAGTCAGACACGACTGAGCAACTGAACATTTAGCACCTACTGTGTGCCAGGCTTTGGGTCAGCCTCCAGGAATGAACCAAACAGGCCCTGCCCCTGACCTCAGGGAGCATGCAGTTTAGATTACTGCACACCTATGAGTTCTTCTTGGAGGCAGGCGGTGAGATAGGACCCTTGCCCTGGGGAACTCAGGCTCCAGTGGGAGGTGGGGCACACACTCAACCCCATCCCAGGGTGGTCCTGGTGGCCCAAGCCCCAAAAGGCTGTGCCCACGACACATGGAAGCCTCCACATTCTGAAAGGGGAAGGGTCTGTTCAGCTTCCCTCAGCTTCCTCCTTTCTTCCTTTGTGCCAAGGTAGTTTTCCTGATTTCAAGCCTGAGCCTTTCTAGTTGTATTTTGAAAGAATAAACTGCTGTTTTCAATCACAATAGCAGTCCTGCTTCCTTATGGAAACTTCTAGGAATGGGTGTATAGCAAGGAAAAGGTGCCAGAGCTGTGGGCTAGACGGGAACTTAGGACTATGACCCAGCTCCACCACCTAAAGTATGGGGCAGCCCTTGACTATCTAGGCCTTCATTTCTCCACGGGGACAATGACACCTACTGTATGTGACACACAGGTTTGTGAGGCCCTCATAAGTTACTAGATGCAAAGCAATAGCAATACTGATAATATCTGTCAGGTACTAAGTGCTCGCTGCATACCAGGTTCTAGACAAAGTGCTTTCCACTCGTTATCTCAGGGAACTCTCTGCTGGACTCAGAAAGCTGATCACACACGGAGAAAGTAGCAAGCTTCAGATTTGAACCTGAAGTGAAAAGTCTTAAAGGCTCTCCAGCTCTGGCTGTCACCAAAGCTTTTTATAGAATTTAAGCAACACACGATGATGACTCTCTGTGGAGAAGTCCTGCCTGGGAACGCTTCAGGCAGTGAGTCCAGAAGCTCACACTCTTCATCCTTCATCTGGTTTTGAGTGGCACCCCCTTCTTACTTCCTTCTGCTCGCTCCACATTCCCTCTGGCACTGGGGAGGGGAATGGGACACCCAGGACAGCCAAGATGTTGTTGAGGGATTCCTCTATTTTAATCAAAGTTACATCTCCTCAGCTACATTTCCACCCAGAAACCATCAATATTTCAGGACTATTGCTCAGCCCAGGGTGGCAGAGATGGCCCCCTCCATGTCAGAGCGGCAGCTTCCAGTTAAAAAGTTCACCACAGAAAATTTGATGCCTAATAAATTGGAGCCTACCCTGCTTTAAATCATCTTTAAGCCACGATTGCTGCACCAAATATAATTATAACAAACTGGTCATTTGTAACAGAGAAATCTCATTAAAACAATTCCATGCTGGAAAGGCAGGTGGGAGGGGGAAGCGAGGGGGTGGCGGTGGCGGAGANGGGAGCAGAAGGGGAAAGCATTCTCCTAGTTAGATTTTTTTGCCTCAATTTTTTAAAAGTCCTCCTCGAAGACTGAGAAGGTGTTCAGGTTCTGCCTACCCCGAGGGTCCCTGCCTTCCTCATGCCAGCCGCCCCAAACAAATGTCTCTGTGATTGGTCGGTCAGCCTAGCCCGCTACAAGCTGGACAGGTTCAGAATGGGTACTGTGGGTGGACAGAGGGCAGGAGCACATGGAGGGGCATCTGTGTGCATGTTGGTGGGACTCTGGGCAGAGTACCCCATTGCTTGGAAATAACTTGGCCACACAGCGGTGGCGGAGACAAACCAGTATGCGCAGCCTAAGGTGGGCTGCTGCCTGAGGGTTGCCCAGGAAACCATGGCTGCAGGAGCCCCCAGCCATTCGCCTCTTTGCCATGGAGACGGCGAGATGGAGGCAGCGAGGGTAGCAGAACAGGTGGCCTCCACCAGGAGCTTCTCGGAAACGGCAGCCCTCGTGCCTGTTACTGGGGGAGGGGGCGGCCAGGGGATCAATTTTCCAATTACACAACCGTGTTCAAATGTCAGTTCCTTCTCTCCTGCTCGTGGGTTTCTCTCTCCCTCCGTTTTGTCAGTCTGCCCCCCTCCTCTCTTCTGTTCCTGGCTTGCATTTCATGTTAGCGCGAGCGTGATCTTTGAAGAATGAAATTTGGCAGCAACCGGGTGCCTGAAGTGACCTCATCCTGTCTGGTGTTTTTGGGAAAGGCTGCTTCCTGAAAGGAGGGGCGTAGGGAGCAGTGGTGGGCTGCACAGGGTCAGAGCCCAGGAAACCAAGCTGTGGGCACGTGGGATTTAAATGAGCTTCCACCTGCGTGCAGGGGTCCAGGGTGCAGGGTGGGACATGGGGCTCAGTGAAACCTTTGGAGCCCACTCATCACCATCTCTAGAGAAGACCATTAGCACAGGCCAGCTCTGCCAGTTTCCAGAAAACTCTTCCAGCGTTCCCTCATAGCACTAACATGCAGGTTCCCTTCTAACTAGCTCCCTTTGGGAGTACCAAGAGGTGACTGGTTGAAAACTGGGCTGGGAGGGTTCTGTAGAGTTCATCCTGCTCAGCCCCCATTTCTAGACGGATCTCCCCAGCAGCATCCAGGTTCAGGTCTCCCCTGCCCCTTTCCAGGGCCTGCCAATCCTCTCATCGCAAGGCAAGCCTCCACTAGGAGAAAGGCACTTGCCAGCCTCTCGATATGAATGCCAGGCTTGTGAGGAAGACTGGCTCTTGCAGCCATCTCCTCATCCCTGCCCTTTACACTGGTCTTTCCCCATTTCCCAGTCCCCTAAGACTTCATTCATCTGGAAATGGTTTTTGCTTATGTTTATCATGAGTCATTGGCTTTTACTCCAGGCAGGCGGAGAATTAAGAGCCATTGACCAAGTTCGAGGCAACATTTCCTCGCATCAGCTCCTAGAGTCTACCTCTCACTGGTCACCACGCCCACCCCACCACCTCCTCCAGCATAACCCCCACTCCCCAGTGTGTCTCCTCACCACACTATCATCCATATGCCTGCCCCCTCGTACTCTGGGTACCAAGTTGTTGGCCAGCACACCCTGCCCACTGGCCCCACTCCATCCTACCATTGCCATCTGTCCATCTGTTAGGCTCTCTGACTTGTCTCTGCTCTTTGATGTTCAAACCATCGGCTGTGACAATCATATCTGATCATTAATAATGCAATAATGGAATAGTGACTGGAGAGACACTTGGATAATCAGCTAGCACAGGCTCATTAGTGGCACAGAACAATCACGGCGATGTAATAACAGATCCCAGGAAATTTCAATTAAACCTGGAACTTTGTTAGGTTTTCATTTTATTTTCAGCACAGCGAAGGACAGCGTAATTGCAATCAACTAAAGCCAATGCAAATCTCTTCCAAAAGAGACCCCTTCCCCTGGGTATGCAAGGGAATTAAGTCCCGCTCTTCCTTAGCTCCTGCCCATCTTAATTCTGAGCCACTTAATGAACTCCTCTGCCCTGAAGAATGTTCCAACTGAGTCCCTGGTTCCTCTTAACAACGGGATCATTCTGGCCTCCGGCTGTAATGATAAAGATGAGAATTAGCATCCAACGAGGTCGGGACATGTGCCTTGCCTTCTATATGGCGAATCTCATTGAAAACTCACTGTTGTTTATTGAGGCGCTGATTACTATTACCATCATTTCACCCATGAGCTTTTACGTGCGTGTGTGCTAAGTTGCTTCAGTCATGTCCGACTCTTTGGCTGTAGCCCACCAGGCTCCTCTGTCCTTGGGATTTTCCAGGCAAGAATACTGGAGTGGATTGCCATGCCCTCCTCCAGAGGATCTTTCCAACCCAGGGATTGAACTCGCGTCCCTTGAGCATCTCCTTCATTGGTAGGCGGGTCCTTTACCACTAGCGCTACCTGGGAAGCCCTCACCTATGAGGTCACTGAGTCTCAAAGTTGAGAAAGATGCTTTGGGTAACACATCTTGTAAGTATTAGTGGTGCAGTCAGAATTGTAAGCCAGATCTGCCTGGGTCCAAAGCCCACAACCATAAGCCTCACTAACAGTCTCTCTCCTCTCCCCTTCCTTCCTCCTCTCTCGCTCCTTCTCTCTTTTCTCCCACCCCTTGTGCATTAGGTATTGCAGAGCATAGAAAATTCAGAAGAAGGATAGGGTAACCCAAGGACTATCCTTCCTATGCATCTCATGTCAGGGCTTTGGTGTCCAGTTTAGGGTAGACAACTGTGGAGATTTTTCTTTTATAGAGCTTCTTTTATTTTTTTATTGAAGTATAATTGCTTTACAATGTTGTGGTAGTTTCTGTCGTACAAAAAGCTGAATCAGCCATATTCATATATATGTATACCTGTATCCCCTCCCTCTTGAACGTCCCTCCCATCCCCTCCATCCCACCGCTCTAGGTCATCACAGAGCACTGAGATAAACGGGGGAGATTTTTAAAGAACAGTTTCCCTGAATGCTACCCCCAAATCAAACCACCTAGCCAGAATCTCCGGGAATGGAGCCCAGGCATCTGTAAGTTTTCAAGGCTCCTTTGGTAAATTTAAAACCACTGTGCTCAAAACCAGTCTTCCCAGGTGGCACTAGTGGTAAAGAACCTGCCTGCCAATGCAGGCGACCTAAGAAACTTTTGTTCAATCCCTGGGTCAGGAAGATTTCCCTGGAGAAGGGAATGGCTGCCCACTCCAGTCTTCTTGCCTGCAGAATCCCACGGACAGAGGAGCCTGGTGGGTTACAGTCCCTAGGGTCGCACAGAGTCCGACACGACTGGAGTGATGGATGCATGGACGCGAGCACATACTGAAAACCTCACCCCTTGCTGGTGGGGACTCCGATCCGGACCAGTGGCTCCACCCTGAACCCCATGAGTCTCAGGGGGAAGGTGAATCAGGGTAAGGCTCTTTCTGAGAATGTGTGTGCTGACTCCCCTTCCACGACCTCAGCTCTGGCTTCCGTTTCCTCGTCTCTGATATCCAGTGTTGGACCCAGCAGTGCTTTAGAGGCCTGCTCGCTCTGACGGCCTGCAGCTCTGACAGAGGTTTCTCAGAATGGGCAACACCTCGTCCCAAGTCCGTGAATTGTCACAAGCTTGTCGGGGAGGGAATTCAGGGCCAAGTAAAACTTTTCAGGACCCCTTACGTCAGTTTCTCAAAAATCAAATCACACTGCTTTGTATTTGCCTTTAAATCGACTCACTTCACTAAGTTAAATGTTTTTTAAAACTAAAGCTTATATCATTACCATATATGAAAGCCATAGCCACTGCCAAAAATCGAAGACAACGATAATAATTTGACCATCTAAATTCATCTCCTGTATCATCAGCAGTGTGCAGACCACACTGGCTCCAACCTTCTCTCCCAGGCAGTTCTTCCTTTCCTTAAGCATGATCCTGACATCTCGCAGCAGTGCCGGTCAAACTGCAGAACCACACCACTTACTCCTACAGAAAAGAACCCAGGGAGCGTTCAAGTCTCGGAAAATGGAGCTGTCTTTTCAGGTCTTATTGTTTAGGAAGCGTGTCCTTTCAGTGGACTAAATCTGCAGCATTTGCCCTTCTCTAAACCTGTCTTGACACCTACAGAATGGGTGTGTGTGTGTGTGTATGTGTGTGTGTGTGCTAGTCGCTCATTTGTGTCCAATTCTGTGCAACCCCATGGACTGTAGCCGGCCAGGCTTCTCTGACTAGAGAATTCTCCAGGCAAGAGTACTGGAGTGAGTTGCCGTTTTTTCTCCAGAGGATCTTCCCAACCCAGGGGTTGAACCCTGGTCTCCTGCATTCCAGGTAGATTCTTTACCATCTGAGCCACCAGGGAAGCCTGATCATGAGATGAGTCATGGCTTGAGTTTCACAGTGGTACTAGCTTGCTTCCCTCTCCCTCCCCAGCTCTTATCATCACAGGGGCAGGGGCAGAACTGACTTATAGAGAGGAAGAAAAGAAGGATGGTTGTGTGGTGATTGGAGGGGCTTTAGAAAGAAAGTCCTCGGACTTCAAAGCAGCACCCTCTCTGAACCTGCATGAGACACCTGATCTGCCACACTGGTAATTAGAGTTCTGGGTTTCCAGCTCATCTAGACCACTTGGGCCCCATTTCCTCCCCTGTAAACAGCTGGTAAACCTCATGCTATGAAATGAGGTAAAACCTCATTTCAGTCGTGTTTGACCCATGGACTGTAGCCTGCTGGACCCCCCTGCCCCTGGGATTCTCCAGGCAAGGATACTGGAGTGGGTTGCCATGCCCTCCTCCAGGGGATCTCTCCAACCCAGGGATCAAAACTGTGTCTCCTGCAGCTCCTGCATTGCAGGTAGATTTTTTTGTTTACTGCTAAGCAACCAGGTATGCTTTTGGTAAACCTCAGCTAGACGTAAAAGGACTATGACTGAGCCCATGGAACTGCATTCCAGTCATGGGCAGACTCGTGGCGAGGGTGCGCACCGCTCAGCGCTCAGTGCCAGCTCTGATAGGTGATCCCAGGGCAGGGAGGGGCCACTCAGCAGTTTCCCTCTGCAAACTCCCTCCTCTCACCCCTCAACCCTAACAGTGCCTCCTCTGCCCTGCATAAAATGCGAGCCCTTAGTCTTGTCTATTTGGGGTCCACTTGTGACTGGCAGTTGGCCTAGAGGTGACGAGCACGGGCTTTGGGGCCCCAACTTAAGTTTTGTGTCACTCACAGTAAAGTATTAACCTTTCTCATCCTCGGTTTCTTTATCTGCAAAATAGGGACCTTTGAAGGATTACGTGACATGGTGTCTGCACAGCACTCAGCAGAGAGGATGAGAGTCAGCCCTCCAGCAACATTATGTGTAGTTTTTTTTTTTTCCTAGTAGAAAATTCTAGTTTGGGGATGGGGCAGGCCAGGTTCAAATGTGTGATCTACTTCTTGCTATGCATATGACCTCAGAGCCTCGTTTCTCACCCATAAAGATGGGTGATAGTGATCTCTCAGGTGAGGCTATCAAAGCAGGGTCTTGAATGCTGCCCACCTTGAACCACTGCCGTGGGTAAGGGGAGGCTGCATGCCCGGCCGGTACAGGGCAGTTCTGGATAGGGCAAGTTAAAGGTTCACCTGTCAGCACCCCTCCCCATCTCCACTGCCCTACACTCAACCCAGAGTGACCCTTCTGAGATGCTTTTTCATTTTTTGATGTTCACTTTCACTGTCATCCTGAGGCTGAAAGGACAGACTCGACTTTCACAGCTCTGGGTCAAGGCTGGCCACCAGTTTGGATGACGTGGCTGCTGACCATGACAAGGGGCCTGTCCAGTCCAGAGAGGAGGGGGCAGCTGCTCCAGGTGAGGTGAGGGTGGAGGGTGGAGGAGAGAAGAGAAAAGAGGAGGAGAGAGGGAAAGGTGCCCTCCCTTCTCCTCTCCCTCTGCGTCCCCTCCCTGCTCGTCAGAACCCTCACCAGCTCTGTGAAACTCTTCGAGCAGCAGCAGTGGTACAGAGGAGAGACTCAGAAATTCTAGCGGAATACGTGTTTGAATTTTGTTTCTGCCATTGCCACGTGAAGCTGGATGCCCCTCCTCAGAGTTGCCTCTATCTATAAAGGGGAATGCTTTGGCCACCTGACACAAAGAGCAGTCTCATTGGAAAAGACCCTGATGCTGGAAAAGATTGAAGGCAGAAGGAGAAGGGGACAACAGAGGATGAGATGGTTGGATGGCATCACCGATTCAATGGACATGAGTTTGAGCAAACTCCGAGAGATAGTGAAGGACAGGGAAGCCTGGCGTGCTGCAGTCCATGGGGTCGCAAAGAGTCTGACGCAACTGAGGGACTGAACAACAAAGAAGGGGGATAGTGAAGTTCTCCAAAGGTCACTGGGGGGGAGTAGATGAGAAACTGGCAAAGGCACAGACTTTTCTTCTTTCTCTTCCCTTCCTCTTCTTTGAATCCACAGCTTTTCAGGAGCTGCCAGATTATCACCCCATCACCCCACCCCAACCTCTGGGGGCCTCTTGGCCTCCCAAGCCCCCATCCCCCCCACCCCCACCTCTAGGCCACTCTTTGCCTCCCAGGACAGGACACACTCACCACCACGACCACGGATGATGCTGAGGCAGATGCAGATTTCAGGCATCGTGAACTCCGAAAACATTAGGACACTGGCCGTGTAATTAGCCCTCTCCTGGGCTCCACCCAGGCAGACCTGAAGGCCCCTTTCTCAATGACAGGAGAAGGGGGAGGTGACTCCTGCCCCAGGAACACTTACATTACAGCACGTGGATGAAGATGGGGTACCCCAAAGAGTATACCGCTTTCCCCGTTACCCGGAGCCAGGACGTGCCCTCTTCTGACCCTGCTGGAGCCGCCCTCTCCTTCACCTGGCATTTCTGGCTCATGGCTGCCTATCCTTGGTCCATGTTGCAGTACCCCACACCCCAAACAAGTGAGAGTCTGTTTGAAGCAAAAATCCTTCAGCAATTACCTGTAAAAACGAGATGGAGAGTGCTGGGGAGAGAAAGAGGAATTTATTTATTTGTTCTCTGTGCTTCGAGTTAGTTTTTAAATTGTCCTTCTGTAGATAAAGGCATCTCTCCAGCGGCTCAGCCCCAGATCACGGCAGCTAATCTACATCCGGCGAATCAAAATAGCCTCCAAACCAGATGGAGACCCAGAGCTCACCAGGAAAGCGGAGCCGGTTCTGAGTGCTGAAAGCGGGGATTTATATAGAGTCACGTGAAGGCTTCTTGGGATTTTCTGGGGCGAGAGGGGGATAGAGAGGGGAGACTGGAGTTGCCAGGCCTAGGAAGAATGCTGGGAGTGGGAGGCAGAAGTTAAGGAAGGGAAATGGGAGTTCACTCTCACACTTTCCCTATAATTTTCTTCAAAGCCTTGAGTGGGAGCAGTCTTCCCAGAGGTCAGGGTGTACGTGTGTCTGCAGTGTTCAGACGGGAGCAGACGGTGGAGGTTTTTCCTGTTTCCCAGAAGCAACATGGTGCTGAGGAAAGCATGGGCCCTAGAGTCAGGCTTGGTTTTCTGCTTCCCCTGGGAACTCTGGATGAGAGCCTCAGCTTCCTGGTCTATAAATTGGGATTATGGTATGTATCTCTTCGGATTTTGATGAGGTTTAAGATAAGGAATCTGAGCCCCCGGGTATAGATGGAATGTTTATGACTCCCTCCCAATTCCTATGTTGCAATTCTGACACCCAACACCCAAGATGATGGTATTAGGAAGTGTGGCCTTTGGGGAGGTGATTAGGACATGAGGGTGAGACCCTCCAGGACTGGGACATGTGTTCTTATAACAGAGGCCCCAGGGAGCTCCTTCACCTCTCTGTCATGTGAGGACACAGCAAGAAAACAGCTGTCCATGATTCAGAAAGCAGGCTCTCACCAGACACCAAATCTGCCAGCATATTGATCTTAGACGTCCAAGCTTCCAGAACTGTGAGAAGTTGTTTTTAAGTCACCCGGTTGATGGGTATTTTTGATACAGCAGCCGGAAAAGACGGAGACTCCCGGGAACTGAACAAATGTTTGTCCTCTATCCCAAGACCCTGAAGTCCCCCTTGGGGAAGGGTGTTGGGGATGCATGGTCGCCCTTCGCTCAGTGAAGAAGGAGAGGTTCAGTTTAGGCTCCCGCACAGTCCTGACTCAAACTCAGTTTCTTCTCTGGGCTAGCTGGCCCCCTCCCAGAGCTCTGATGCGGTTCTAGCCTGACAAGTGAAAGTTCACTTCCAGACTCAGAGTCCGCGAGCAGGAAGAGGCCATGTCTGTATTCCCACCACTGTGGCATGGGGGCCAAGCACGGTGCCTGGTACCCAAGTAGGCACTCAATGAGCACCTGCCAACCGGATGACTGGCTGAGTGAGTGATCCCAGAAGAAAAGGAAGGGGGAGTGTCAGCATCAGCGCAGACTCTGACCACAGACAGTGACAACCCTTTGGAACAAGTGAAGCGACTCTTATGGTGCATTGTGAGGACTTCTCAAAGCACCCTCATCTGGCTCCCACCCAGCCCAGCCCCAGCCCCTAGTCTGTCTGAGACCTGGGTTCGGGGGTCACTCAGAAATGAACACAGCCAACCTGCCCTGTCTGAGGCTATCTCCTGAGTCTTAATCATCTTTTTGGAGGTCTATATTCCTAGTGGAGGGCTTCCCAAGTGGCGCTAGTGGTAAAGAACCCGTCTGCCAATGTAGGTAGACCTAAGAGACACAGGTTTGATCCCTGGGTGGGGAAGATCCCCTGGAGGAGGGCACGGCAGCTCACTCTACTATTCCAGCCTGGAGAATCCCATAAACAGAGGAGCCTGGAGGGCTGCAGTCCATGGGGTCGCACAGAGTCAGACATGACTGAAGTGATTTAGCACGCACACACGCCTTCCCAGTGGAATGGGATCTCCTTGAGGGCAGAGATAAACTTGGGAAGCTCTCATCTCAGGTGCCCAGCACAAGGCCCACCAGGGATTTGGTGGAAGAACAGTCAGGAAGATGGGCAGTGAGGGTGGGTGGGAGCCAGGAGCTGTATCAGGTGGAACAGGGTCCCTGCTGGTTCCGGGAGGGGCGGCTCCCACTGCAACTACCACATGGCCTGTCTGGGGCTTCACGTTCTTCCTGTTCAGGTCACACCCAGCCGGATGCCTTGCACTCCCTGCCCCATGTGCCCCTTGATCCTGGCCTGACTTCCTGCTCACATATTCACCCAAGGCCAGGCCCCTGGGACCACCAGGACTTAATGAACTGCTGAGTTGCTGAGGCTACCTTTGGTCCCTGCAGTGTGGCAGAGGAAATCAGTACGATTAATGGAGAAAATCTGGACTGTGATGTGGAGATCTGGGAGGGACTTGGTGGCTGCGTGACGGCTTGCCCACCTGTTGGGGGTGGAGAGGGAAAGACACAGCAAGGACTGAGCCCTGCAGGGGAGCTGAGAGGACAGTCAGGCCCCAGGGGCCTCGCAGGGCAGGACTGGGTTAAGGTCCGGAATGACGGTGACACCCTAAGAAAGCACAGAAATGCTAGAAGGGAGAACCCCAGGCAGAGCAGCACAGTGAAGGTGTGCTGGGGAGGGAAGGGTGCAGAAGAGAGGAAGACAGAAGGGACCGGTGGGTAGCAAGAATTAGAGGAGGGCGCTGGCATGCAAAAGCCCAGGGGACAGGATGGGTAAGATGCCTGAGAAGGAACACATCCGTGGGCCAGATGGCCTGGCTTTAGCAGACTCCAAGCTGACGAACACTGACGCCAGTGAGAAGTCTAGAGGGGTGGATCCTAGCAAGGGCACCTTGGGATCTGGGGGAGCAGAGATGGGAGAAGGGAACCTTGCAGAGTGACCCACTGGATGGTTCTGTTTGGCTCACCCTTGCCAGTGCCCACATTCCCTGTGGGCTCAGGGCACAGCTGGTTCCCCAGTTAGACGCAGAGTCCTCAAGGGAAGTGAGCCAGTGGCTGCAGGAAGGCCTGGCCTGCACCCTGAGCTGCTCTGAACCTGGTTTTAGATAAGTCCCAGGTCCTAACAGGTCCTGGGACTCCCCACATACAAGGTGCAGGGTGGTAACACTTGCCCTGCTACCTCATAGGGCTCAGCAGAACCCTCAAGGGAGAAAACAGATGTGAAAATACCGCATAAGGTGCTAGATAGATGCAGTTATTAAAGTCATGGGCCCACACTTGGCCCTACCCCTTCCCCCACACCGGAGCTCCTTCCTAGGAGCCGGGATGACCCTGGGCACTCTGAGACAGGCATCTTTATCCCTGAGGGCATTCATGGTCAGGGTAAAGAGCAGGGCAGGGGCAGGGTGGAGTCATAGGAGGACACAGCACAGACATATACAGAAATGCACCGAAGAGCTCTGTGGGGCTTCCCTGGTGGTCCAGTGGTTAAGGAAGTGAAAGTCGTTCAGCTGAGTCCGACTCTTTGCAACCTCATGGACTGTAAAGAGTCACCTTGCAATGCAGGGGATACCGGTTCAATCCCTGGTCTGGGAAGATCCTACTTGCTTGGAACAATTAAGCCCGCGTGCCACAACTGCTGAGCCTGTGCTCTAGAGCCTGTGAGCTGCAGCTACTGAGCCTACGTGCTGTAACTACTGAAGCCCATGCGCCTACAGCCTGTGCTTTCCAACAAGAGAGAAGCCACCACAGGGAGAAGCCTGAGCACCGCAATAGCCTCCACTTGCCGCAGCTACAAAGACCTACCACAGCCAAAATATAAAAAATAAAATCTTAGAAAAAAGAGCTCTGTGGCTTCCTGAGATCTTGCAAGGGTAGTTAGTTTCATGGTCCCAAATGACACCCTGGACCTTGGTAGGAGATCAGTGACCCAGCCAGGGGGCGCAGAAGGCAAGCTCAGAGGCCTTGGCTCCACTGGTAAGGGCTGGGGAGGTTGCAGTCAAAGGACAGGGTCCCTCCAACCCTTGTGGGGCCCTCAGACAGTAGGGGCGGACTTCCTGATGATCTGTGGGGGCCCTGCACGCCGACCTGGAACACCAGGCCGGAGCCCCACCTGGGCTTTGCCGGCCACCGGCTCTTACACATGGGAGTGGTAAGGCAAGAGCTAAGTGTTCTGGGCACCCTGACAAGAGCTCAGCAGAACAAGTCTGGGTGTGCAAATGATCTCCATCCTTCACTGCGCTCTCCCCTTTACAGCCACCCCTGGGGCCCTTGCTCATCCAGGGGAACCACTGCGCCCACATGGAGGAGGGGAGGGACAAGTGTCTGAGGCCTGGAGCCAGCGAGCTGTTCTCAGGGGGGCCGGGCAGGGGTCTGACGTAGGAAAGGATGTCAGACAAGGGGGTTCGTGCCAACGGGACTTACCGGAGGCAAGCCTGGGCAGGGCTATTTGCTCAACCACCTGGAAAAGCAGTCCCCGCCTCCTTCCTAGCTCAGCCTGAGGAAAGAGCTCACTTGGGGTTCTCAGCCAAGCCCCACACCCCTTGTAGGGACTTGGGGCCCAGGACTACACAATGACCCTCCCGCACTGCATGCTCACATCTGCTGTCCCCTCAGTGGCCTCCATCAGGCCTTGTGTCCCCTTCAGCCTCATCTCTGGGCTTCTGGGGCCCTCAGGCATCACCACAGCCAGCAAATGTCCTTTTCTAGTAGGCCATGAGAAGGCAGAAAGGTTTCGGAAGACGCTGCTCTCCCAGGGTTTAACCACAGAATCAGGATGGGCCTTTGGCAAAAGGGAGGCTGTCAACCCTGGAATCACAGCCACATCAAAGCTTTCCAGTCTTTCATTGCACATCCCTCACTTCATAGATCAGAGGGGCAGAGATGCCCCGGAGCACACCACCCGTGGAAACAGGGCCTATCCCACCAGGAGCCCAGCCTGTCTTCAGCTCCTTCCAGCCTGAAGCCCCTATTCCTGTCTGTCCCCTAGGGTCCTTGCCACGTGCAGGGGCTGAGCAAACAGGGGTTAAGACAGACTCCATCCAATGCATCTCAGGAGACATGCCTCTCAGAGAGTAAGTGAGAGGAGCCTTAAGGACTGATGACAGTGGCAAGACTGGAAAGAGGCCACTGGAGCCACCACAGCCCCAACCAAGGCTGTCCAAGCCACTCTCCCATGAGTGGTGATGTCACAGAGGTGGGCACTGGACCGCAGGTTGGGAAACTTAACCTGCTGCTTGAAGCTGCACGACCTTGTAGCTGCAAGTTGCAGAATCTCTCCAAGCTCCATGCTCATCTGGAAAATGGGCATATACCTACCTCTGATCCACTGAAAGGGTGCCCACAGACGGGTGTGCAGCAAGATGTGTACCTCACAGCGGGCGCCCAAGCACCGCTCACCTTTCCTCTTTGCTCCCCCCCTTCCCTCTCTGGACTTCAGTCTCCAGAACTGTAAAAGGCAGAAGTAAATTAAAATGGTTTCTATTACATCTTACGACCACATTTTCCAACCCCCAGGTCATTTTTTGAAATTTCTAGTGACTCGATGGAGCCAGCACATACACTCTGCATGATGGCCCTTTGCCATATACACACACAAAGGACACACCAGGCACGCTGACTCTGTCACAAAATAGGATTTCAATCCTGAGTTACATATGCTCTGTGAATATGCTATTCATAGATTTTTCAGAAACAGTTCTGATTTATGACTGTTTGTCATCTGAACAGTGACATTTTTAGAATGAAAGTGTTGCCAGGACAACAGGTATAAACCAGGAATGCCCAGGAATCGTATGAATACCCACTGGGGCCATGATCTCTTAAGATAAAGAAGACTCCTGTCACCATCCCCTGCTGGGGATGCTCACTGCGCTATGGGTCTCTGCCCTAGGACATCTCCTGAGCCCCCAGGCAGGCTCATTGCTCCTTCTCTGAACGTCTCAGTCCCTTGTGTTTTCTTCTTTCTTCACAATAAACTCTGCTGTCATTACCTAGTTGCCTCTCTGCCTCACGTTCACCACGAGCCACTTAGGCATGGAAACCTCCATGCCGAACCCTTCCTGGCAGATAGTAGATGCTCAAGACTTCCCCGATGGCTCACTGGTAAAGAACCCACCTGCAGTGCAGGAGACCCAGGAGTCGTGGGTTACATCCCTGGGTTGGGAAGATCCCCTGGAGGAGGAAATGGAAACCCAGTCCGGTATTCCTGCCTGGAAGATCCCATGGATGGAGGAGCCTGGCGGGCTACAGTCCATGGGGTCGCAAAGAGCCAGACTCGACTGAGTGACTTCACTTTCACTTTTCACTTTCACACATCGGAGAAGGAAATGGCAACCCACTCCAGTGTTCTTGTCTGGAGAATCCCAGGGACGGGGGAGCCTGGTGGACTGCCGTCTATGGGGTCACAAAGAGCCAGACATGACTGAGCATGCAGGCATGAGAAATGTGTATCACAAGAAAGAACAATGATTTCCCAGCTAAGGGCGGGAATGTAGGCAGAGAGCAGGGGGTTAACACAGCTCCTGGTGGAAGCTGGAAGAGTCAGCTTAGCCATCAAGGAGACGGCTGTTGTTTCCTCCTGGGCAAGCTGGAGCAGGCTTCTGCGCTCTCCCCTCCAACCCCCCGCATGCACATGGCACCTGGTGGTTGGCCAGGGAGCTGACATCCTCATGCCCTCAGGTGACAGGCCGAGAGGACAACCAGTGCTTTGTTGAAAGGTTTTCAGAGTCGGAGCCTCTGCACTCAGAAGAGGAAAGGCAGAGCCCTCTCCAGGCAGGGCCCAGCCTGGCCCCAGCATCCAGAGTGGGTCCCCTGAGCTCTCAAACCGGCTGCCTGGGCCCCATCACTTGTCACTTGACAGTAGAGAGGGATGTTTCTCTCCTTTCCAGCTCAGACAAGCTTTCGGAGACGCTATCTGACTGGGATATAAATCCATTGAGAAAGCCCTGGAGGGAGCCCCTCACAAAGCCCTAAATTGGACACTAAAAACAGATAAAAGCCGACGGTTTAAAGGCTTTATGTGAGCTCCATTTGGGGGAAGGCATGAAAGCAGGGATTTAGTTTGTCCTCACCCACCAACACACTTTGGGAGGCTGAGGACTGAGATTTTAAATCTTTTGTGTTCCTGTTGCATGGATTCGAGTGGACGATGAGCCGGAGTGGAGCCCCTGAGCTAAGACAGCCGCTCCCCTGGCCTCTCCACCACTACCACCTACGCCGAGTGCAGGGCTCAGCATTCCAATGCTGGAATAGATGAGACCCAGCCCTGGCCCAGCCCAACAGCTGCCCCAGTGATTAGCCAGGTCAAGGTCAGTGGCATTTCTTTAGGGCCAGCTGGCCAGGTCTGTGTGTGCTGCTTCTGCAGCCCAAGGCCCAGTTTCCCCAGACCAGGTGGGAGATGAGGCAAGTTAACCAAGAAGAGGTGTTGCCTACCTGGATGCTACCTCCTCATATACCTATGTCTTCCTTGGCTGTGACCCTGCAGAGCGAACATGGCACCCAGGAAGATGGAAAGGCCAAAATGGACATTTGGGGAGGACTTTGACCCAACACCAAGGATACCATGGAACCCAGAGTGACCAGGAGCACACAGCCATCCTGCAGCCCCCCTGTAAGGTGATCAGTGCAAGTGTAGCTGTTCTGATCAAAAGTCTAGGCCGTCACTTTCTCAAAATATTGCCATGAAGAGAGTAAGGGCAGTACTAACCTTATTCTAATTCAGTGGTTCGCAGTCTACACATTAGAATTACCCAGGAAGCATTTTAAAATCCCAGTGTCCAGACCACATCTGAGACCAACGAAATCAGAGATTTCGAGGCAAATCCCTGTTCTAATTGGCCAGACCGAAAAGGCAGAGGAACCAGAGATCAAATTGCCAACATCCGCTGGATCATGGTAAAAGCAAGAGAGTTCCAGAAAAACATCTATTTCTGCTTTATTGACTATGCCAAAGCCTTTGACTGTGTGGATCACAATAAACTGTGGAAAATTCTGAGAGATGGGAATACCAGACCACCTAACCTGCCTCTTGAGAAACCTATATGCAGGTCAGGAAGCAACAGTTAGAACTGGACATGGAACAACAGACTGGTTCAAATGGGAAAAGGAGTACGTCAAGGCTGTATATTGTCACCCTGCTTATTTAACTTATATGCAGAGTACATCATGAGAAACACTGAGCTGGAAGAAGCACAAGCTGGAATCAAAACTGCTGGGAGAAATATCAATAACCTCAGATATGCAGATGACACCACCCTTATGGCAGAAAATGAAGAGGAACTAAAAGGCCTCTTGATGAAAGTGAAAGAGGAGAGTGGAAAAGTTGGCTTAAAGCTCAACATTCAGAAAACGAAGATCATGGCATCTGGTCCCATCACTTCATGGGAAATAGATGAGGAAACAGTGGAAACAGTGGCTGACTTTATTTTGAGGAGCTCCAAAATCACTGCAGATGGTGATTGCAGCCATGAAATTAAAAGGCGCTTACTCCTTGGGAGAAAAGTTATGACCAACCTAGATAGTATATTCAAAAGCAAAGACATTACTTTGCCAACAAAGTAATGTCTAGTCAAGTCTATGGTTTTTCCAGTGGTCATGTATGGATGTGAGAGTTGGACTGTGAAGAAAGCTGAGTGTTGAAGAATTGATGGGTTTTCAACTGTGGTGTTGCAGAAGACTCTTGAGAGTCCCTTGAACTGCAAGGAGGTCCAACCAGTCCATCCTAAAGGAGATCAGTCCTGGGTGTTCTTTGGAAGGATTGATGCTAAAGCTGAAACTCCAATAACTTGGCCACCTCATGAGAAGAGTTGACTCATTGGAAAAGACCCTGATGCTAGAAGGGATTGGGGTCAGGAAGAGAAGGGGACGACAGAGGAAGAGATAGCTGGATGGCATCACTGACTCGACTGACATGAGTTTGAGTAAACTCCGGGAGTTGGTGATGGACAGGGAGGCCTGGCGTGCTGCGATTCATGGGGTCGCAGAGTCGGACACGACTGAGTGACTGAATTGAACTGAAACAACAAACACGTGGAGACTGAGGGTTCAAGGGCACTTGTGTTTCTCAAGACTCTTCCATTGCTGCCTTCACCTCTACCCTTCAATTCAGACCTGAAATGTGGTGGGGGTGGGGAGCTGGAGGGATGGCCAGCAACGAAGGTCAGGTCAAGAATATCACTGTTTCCTTCCCGCAGGTGTGGTAAGCCTGACCTTGGAATGGCCTGAGTTACGATTTGCAGGTTATAGAAACAGCCTCCTGGCGTCTGGGATCATGTCAGATACGGGAAGGGTGTAGGAAGTCACATTGTCGACTACCTCCAATTTTACATGTGAAGACACAGAGGAGACTGGGATGTAATCTAACTAGGGTCGCTGAACACTTGTCTGAGTCCTGGGCCCTGTGCTGTATACAATAATGCCTCTCTTGGGGTTTCTGGTTCTATGGGACTTCAGCTTTGCCACTGAAAGTAGTGGTCTAAGACAGCAAAATCTCCTGGCTTCTGGCAACCTCGTCCTGAATACATTCACCAAGACAAAGAGGAGAGGAGTTGTGGTAGCACCCAGGTGAACAGATCTGTTCTTGAATCTTGGCCCTGCCATATATAGATTCTCTGTGACCTTGAAGACCCTCTCAGACTCTCTGAGATTCCACTCATCTTTAAAATGGGGAAACTAGGGACTTCCCTGGTGGTCCAGTGGTTAAGAATCTGCCTGCCAATGGAAGGGACGTGGATTTGATCCCTGCATGCCACAAGGTAGCTAAGCCTTGCACCACAACACTAAGCCCATGTGCCCTAGAGCCTGGGATTCCCAAAAGCACCACCATGAGAAGACCGTATACCACAACAGAGTAACCCCTGCTTACCATACCTAGAGAAAGCCTGTGTAGAAATGAAGGCCCAGCACAGCTAAATAAATAAATAGATCTTAAAAAAAGCAGTCTACCTGTGACTGTTTGCATTAGATAAAAAAAGATGGAGAAACTAGTAATAGTCAAAGGAGGCTGTTGCTGCTGCTGCTGCTGCTGCTAAGTCGCATCAGTCATGTCTGACTCTGTGCTACCCCATAGATGGCAGCCCACCAGGCTCCCCCATCCCTGGGATTCTCCAGGCAAGAACACTGGAGTGGGTTGCCATTTCCTTCTCCAATGCGTGAAAGTGAAAAGTGAAAGTGAAGTTGCTCAGTCGTGTCTGACCGTTAGCAACCCCATGGACTGCAGCCTACCAGGCTCCTCCATCCATGGGATTTTCCAAGCAAGAGTACTGGAGTGGGTGCCGTTGCCTTCTCCAAAGGAGGCTGCTAGGTAAATGATAAATGAGCTAATGTGTCTAAGGTACCTGAGCCCATACTAAGAGTTTGGTAAAAGGTGCTTTCCACACCTCCCTTCCCTCCTCCTAGTCTTTTCCTAGAATTGAAATGATGCCTCCAGCAGGCAGGATCACTGCTCTTCATCTCTGGAAGCCATGAAGACCTGGACCAGTGTAGAATGTGTGTCGCCAAGCATCTATAGGGTGGGAGCTGAAGGACCTTGCTCTGTCCCCAAGAGAGCCCCTGGGTTATAGTAGAAAAGGTGGGGCAAGCTCCTTCAAATTTCATAGGAACATTCTCGCAACGTCAAGCCTCTGAGCAGAAGGGTCATGGTTCTCAGCTGGTCCCTCTAGTCCCAAGTTGGTGTTTTTTATGGCCTGGAATTAAGTGAAATAATTAATTAGTCAACAAGTACCAAGTGAGTACTTACTTTGGGCCAGGGATAAAAGAGTGACAAGACAGACATTGGACACGTTACGTCAGCTCCAGGAGTTCATGCTCCCGGAGGGGAGCATGGTGGGGGTGCTCTGACCTTGAGACTCCTCACTAGCAAGACAGGGCCAGCCCCAACTCCCTGCTCTCTTCCCAACTTCACAGTTGCTGCTGAGCCTCATGCTTTAACATCAACCTGAGCCAAGCATGATTAGGTAGATAAGGCTGGTTGGAAGTACAAAAAAAAAAAAAAAAACCCGAAGCTTACAAAGCCAAAGAGAAATGGTTCAGGAATTATATTAGCATTAATAATCGAGGGCTGACAGCCTGTAGACTTAAACATTTCCAGGCCTAGTTTTTACCCAAGGCTGGGAACGAAAGCGTGGGTCTCATCACCTGCCACTAGGGGAGGATGCGGTGGTAGGCTTTTCCTTTTTAACCATCCAGAAGAGGCTGTGCTTCCCAGGTGGTGGGGGCAGAGGCTGCAGGCTCACTCCAGGTAGCCCCGTTTGTTTTTGAATTGTAGATGGCCCAGTCTGATTGGAAAGTCAGAAGTCTAGCCAGGCCCCCTGCAGACCTATTTATGTAGAACCCATCTCCTCTCTGAGGCTGCATAAACATCTGAGACTACCCAGGCTGCTGTCAGAGCAGGTGCCAATGTCAAGCTCATGCAGAACATTTGGGGATGGCTGGAACCCTGAACAGACCCCCACCCTCGCCCAGTGTGCTCTCAGAATTTCCTTTTCCTGCCTCCTGTCTGCATCCTGCCACATGAAACTTTTAGCATCTGCCTCCTCCTCAGCTCCTAAGTTCAGTTCCATCTTCCTCCTCCACCACTTCCGTTTCATCTCTAAATGATCTAATATTAATGTTCTCGTCATTACAGTGTTCAGAGGAAAAGAACGGGTTTTGTCCACAGAGAGAGGGAGTTGGGAAATTAATATAATATTTGTTCAGGATTGATTTCAAGCTGTAATCCCTGCTGCCAGAGAGACCCATCTGTTTAAAACTATCAGACACTAATTACCCAGAGCTCGAACACAATAGCAGGATTGAGGAGCCATGTCCTGATACTCCCACACATGCTTGCAATTTAGCATTGTTATTTATTAAGGGAAAAAAAAAATCTCTCCATGAAGATGGATCTCCCATCCACTTGACTGGCAGAGGTTCCCAAAGGACTGAGCACAGCGGGAAAGAAGGCTGTGGAATTTCTTGATCAAAGACTGCCAGGAATTGCATTCATCTGGATGTAGAGGCCAAATTCATTCCCAATTCTTTCCCACTCCCTGCCCCAGTCGGATTCCCCACCAAAGCAACTCTTTGGTGATAGTTAATAAAGATACCATCATCCTCCGGGTAACAGGGGTTGAAACCACTGATTCATCTTTGAACCTTCTCTTTCTTTCATCCTCTTGAGTAATCAAGTGCCAAGACCTTCAAAGTCTATTTCTACCACTCCTCTCACATCTGGCTCGAGTCCTTTATTTTCGAGGCTAACACCCGAGTATCTGCACAACCGTCTAAGCAGTAGGTGTCCAATTGTGGTCTCTATCTCCTTCTAATCAATGTTATGGTCCGTTGTTATGATTCCTCCCACCAAAAACGTGAGGGCAGGGAGGTGAAGTGAAGGGGAAGGGGAGGAGAGGAGAGAAGAAGAAAATTGGCAGCAGCAAGCTAACTAAGTCATTCACCTGTTCAGAAACCCTCTGTGGTCCCCCTCGGCCACCAAATAATTGGATATTCAACACTCTCCAAGCACTGGCCTCAGGGCATTTCCAGCCTTCCTTCTCCCTACTATTTTCACCATGTAAATGTATAATCCAGAGAGAGTGGACTATTCTAGTTTCCACATTCACTGTAGACATTCTTGCATCTTCTCCTTTGTCAAGTCCATTCTCCATGGATGGCCTGACCCGGCTCCCTTTGCCTCTTCCTTCTTCCGGCCCTTCCTTATTCCACAACCAGATCCCTTCCCCTTCTGTGATCCACTATAGTATTTTGTTTAGGTCTTGCTTTAAGGTATGTAGAATTTGCCTAATGTGTGTATTTGGGTCCCTGTGATGCTACAATCCTAGTAAACTGAACCCTCCTTGAGTTGGCAAACGATATTTATGGAACTCCTGTCTGGACCAAACACTGAGCAAGGCACTGGGAAATAGTAGTAAATGAAACAGAAGTAATTCTTTCATGAGCAGTACAGTCTGATGACATTAAATTAACCATGAATGTAGCATTTGTGAGCACACAGACTCCTACCAAGGAGTTCTAGAGATACATCACTAGACTGGGAGTATGGGAAGGTCTCTGTAATAAAGCCATGGTTTAAGGCAAGTATTATCTAGGCAAAGAAGGGAGAATGATATTTATTTTCTACCTTTTATCTGGAAGAAGCAACATGTATTAAGGTCCTTGAGTCACACATAGGTTCTAGAAAGGTCTCGTTGGAAACGGTGTAGAGAATGGATATTATACGAGGCTTACAAGCAGGAGTAGGTGGGTGTCACAGTAATACTAGAAGCTGGAAACCCAGTTAGGAGTCTGTCCTAACTATTCACATGTAAGGTGATAATGATCTGAACTCTGTTGGTGAGGAGGAGTCAAATTTAAGAGATACTAAAGTGGAAAAAGAATCACTAGAATTTAATTTCCAGTGGGCTGTTGGTGAAAGAAAAGGATAAAGTCCAGAAAGGCTCTTGGGTTTCTGGGTTCTGGGTGGAGGGTAGTGTCCTTAACCGGGAGAGCTCAGGAGCAACAGCACTTTGGAGGTAAGTCAGAAGTCCTGGGATTTACTGAGTCAGAGGTACAGGATATGTTATAAGGAAACTTCCAGCCTTTCACTGGACCTACCACGATGATGTTTGTAAGAGCTTTACTGAGGTTTAATTGACATGCAATAAACTACTTACATTTCAAATGTACAATTGGATGAGGTTTTTTTTCCTTTTTTAATATTTTGTAATTTTAAAAAATTAGTGAAGTATTAATTGGACTGCAAGGAGATCAAACTAGTCAATCTTAAAGGAAATCTACCCTGAATATTCATTGGAAGGACTGATGCTGAAGCTGAAGCTCCAATACTTTGGCCACCTGATGTGCAGAGCCAACTCATTGGAAAAGACCTTGATGCTGGGAAAGGTTGAAAGCAAAAGGAGAAGGGGTGGCAGAGGATGAGATGGTTAGATAGCATCACTGACTCAGTGGACATGAATTAGAGCAAACTCTGGAAAATAGTGAAGTACAGGGAAGCCTGGTGTGCTGCAGCCCATGAGGTTGAAAAGAGTCAAATGTGACTTAGTGACTAAACAACAGAAAAAGTTGATTTACAATGCTGAGTTAGTTTCAGATGTACAGCAACGTGAATAGTTATATTTATAGCCAGTCTTTTTTTTTTTTAGATTATTTTCCCCAGTTTGATGAGTTTTGACAGGGATCTATACCTCAGAATCCATCGCCACAGTCAAAATAGTGAACATACCCACCACCCAAGAAGTATCCTTCTGCCCTTCATAACTTTTCCCTGCCACCGCTCCGCACCTCTCCTCTCAGGCCACCTTGCCACTATAGCTTAGTTGGTCTTCTCTAGAGGTTTATGTAAACGAAAGCACAGAGTGTATACTCTTTTTTGTGTGATTTCTTTCATTCAGCATCATTATTGTAAGACTCTCCATGTTATTGCTTGTTTCACTAATTTGTTCCTTTTTATCATGGAGTGGTAGCCCATTGATCGGATATTCTATAGTTTGTTTATCTATTCACTTATTGATGGACGTTTGGGTTGTTACCAGTTTGGGACTATTACAAAGAACGTTGTTACAAACATTTGTATACAAAGCTTTCATCTGGTGAAAAATACTTATTTCCTTTTTTCTTGAATAAATACCTAGAATGTAATGATTGGGTCATATGTATGGTTATAATACGGCAGTAAAATTCCGCACAAACCCTCTGAATTAATGCAGATCCCACAGATTAAGGGGGTAGTCCCCAAGAAGACTGCTCTCAGTTCAGATGCCAGCCACAAGTTTGGGGATCCTCAGGCCACCTATTTCTTTGGAAAAAATTGGCAGCAAATTCAGAAGTTTCTACAGCTTCCTTGGGTTTTATAGTTCAATACACCTTCCCTGGCAGCTCAGCAGTAAAGAATCTGCCTGCCAGTGCAGGAGATGAGGGCTTGATTCCTTGGATCAGGAAGATCCCCTGGAGAAGGAAATGGCAACCCACTCCAGTATTCATGCCTGGGAAATCCCATGGACAGAAGAGCCTGGTGAGCTACATGGGGTCACAAAGGGTTGGACACGACTTAGCGACTAAACATAGCAACCCACAGAACTCTGGAATGTTCTATACTTTCCACGTGTTTATGATAAAAGATACAAATCAGGGCCAGCCAAATGAAAAGACTCACAGTCAAGGTCTGGGGGGCCCAAATGCAGAGCCTCTATGAATGTGTGGTTCTCCTGGGACGTCAGTGTGTTCACCAGCCGGGAGGTTCCACTGAGCTTTGGTGCTCAGAGTTTTTATTGGGGTTTCATTATGTAGACGTGATTGATTGCATTACTGGCCATGTGACTGAACTCTAAATCCCCTCCCTTCTCTGGAGGAGGTCAGGCCAACATCACTTCACTCAAAGCCCAACTCTGTAATCACAAAGTCTGTTTCTCTGGAAAGACCAACCTCCATCCAGAATCAAGTCCTTAGTACAAACTCAGGTGCAGTCCCCAGGGGCCCATTGTGAATAACAAAGACACTACTTCCAAGAGTTTAGAAGCTCCATCCTGGGAACCAAGAATAAAGATTAATCAAATTCTTTGTTATACAACAATGGTGTTTTATAGTCAATAAATCTTTGTTAAATATATTAATGACTAAATTCATAAATGAAAACACCAATAAATGAATGACCAGGAATAAATCTTTTCAGCTACATACAAATGAAAACCATCTCAAACTAATTAAGCAAAATGTTGGCTTGTAAAGTGGGAAATAACTAAGAGAGTTCAAAGAATGAAGAGCTCCAGGGATCCAATAATCAGAAGCCAGAGCCGGGAATCAGTGCCATCAGACACCAGCCTCTCACCATCCACATCTCATCTGTTTGTCTGTGTCATTTGCAAAATAGCTTTTATGCCCTTGTGACAGAGAAGATAGCTTTCAAATGCCCTGATTCATACCTTTTTTCACCCCTCTTAGCACAAATATATAAATTTCAGGAAAGAACTCTAATTGGCTCTATTTGGATCATGTGATCAATTCTTGGGCCAATCACTGTCCTAAGGGAAGAGATGACTATCCAGGCCTGGGTCACATGCTTAGCCCTATGGCCTGTTGTGATTGACAAGCTAGTTAGAACCATGGGGGCCCAAAAGAAAAGAGGATGCGGAGATAAACATTACGTATCTACTACATTTTATGTCTATATAATAATTTATTTTTTTTACTTCTTTGGCGACAGTGTACAGCATACAGGACCTTGGTTCCCCTGTTATGGGATGGGCCAAGGCTGGAATCCATCTTGGGAAAGTTGCACACGCACATTTGGGAGGGTCCCAGGGTAGGTCAGGTGTGGAAAAAGAAACCAGATAATTGGCTAAAGTAAACAAAGACCCAGAAGAACTGCCCTGTATAAAGGATTAAGCCTCTGCTTTACTGTATTCCTCATCAGCAGGGACACGCACCTCATTTCTCCCAGGTGTTCATCTCTGTCTTGCTTCTGTCTTAACTGACAAAGCATTTCTCTGTGTGCTCTCCCACTTGTTGCTGTGCTACACCTCTAATAACAAACTTTGTACCTGTATTTACAGTTTCTGCCTCTGTGAAAAATGCATTTTTCAATGGGGGCAAAGATCCAACAAAAAAATAGCTTCTCACCTCTAGCCCTTGCTGGTCTGGTGGTTAGGATTTCTGGTTCTCATCCAAGTGGGCTTCCCTGGTGGCTCAGACGGTAAAGTGTCTGCCTGCAGTGTGGGAGACCCAGGTTCAGTCCCTGGGTTGGAAAGATCCCCTGGAGAAGGAAATGGCAGCCCGCTCCAGTACTCTCGCCTGGAAAATTCCATGGACGGAGGAGCCTGGTAGCCTACCGTCCATGGGATTGCAAAGAGTCAGACACGACTGCTGGTCCGGTGGTTAGGATTTCTGGTTCTCATCCAAGTTACTCGGTTCAATTCCTAGGCAGGGAGTGAAGATCTCCCTTCATGTCACTGTTCACTGCTGCCTCTCCAAAAGCACCCTGACCAGGAATTGAACCCATGCCCCCTCACTGGGAGAGCAGAGTCTCAACCACTGGACCAGCAGGGAAGTCCTCATCTATAATAGTCTTCACAGTGACTCTGTGACCTAGGGCTTCACAGACTTGGCCTTTTAATTGTAAGTCCAGAAAGATATATACCTACCTTGCATTTCAGAGTCTAGACAAAAACTTTTCATTTTCTTTAATCAATTATTCAATCACATATTAATTGAGCCCCTAGAAGACATCAGGAGACACAGCAGTAACCAAGACAGTGCTGTACTTGTGGTGCTTACATTCCAAGGGGAAATGGATAATAAATAAGCAGAAATGTAGCTAGCAGTACTATGAAGAAAATAAAACAGGCCAGTAGGATGAGGCGCTCTGTGTACAGTGACTGGGGGGGCCTCTGGGGAAAGGCCATGGGCACTGAGCTGAAGCAGCTCCATGGCCACTCCCCTTCCAGCTGCAGCCTGAGCACATTAACTCCTTTGTTGCTGCATACTAATTGCTCAGTCATGTCCAGCTGTTTTCGACCCCATGGACTGTAGCCTGCCAGGCTCCTATGACCGTGGAGTTCTCCAGGCAAGAATACTGGAGTGGTAGCCATCCCCTTCTCCAGGGGGATCTTCCCGACCTCCTTTGCTCCCCAGGAATGATGCCCACAGCTGTCAACCCACCCAGAACACCTTCCACTGAGAGCTCCCTCTCTAACTCCTTGATGATGAGCCTGCCAAGTCTGAAATGTGGAGGAAACCAGAACAAAGTGAAAAACATTTAAACTTAAGCTTGAATTATTTAAATGTAACTAAGGGGTGCTCTTTCAGAGTCCTCTGGAAAGGAAATCATGGATTCTCTCAGGCAGTAGGATCTATTTTCACCTGGCTAGGGTTGGCCCCCCAAGGACTTCGTGTGGTCTTTTCAGGGGCAGAAGCATTAAACTAACCAAGGTCTGTTCCAGTGCTAAGCTTTGAAGCTGTGATGAAAACCAAGCTCATTTCTGGCCCTTGATCCAAAGACAATGCAGAGAGCAGCATCTTTGTTCCTTTGGGAAGCTGGCCCCGTCTTCCTGGTAGTCAGGAAGCCATGTAATATGTCCACGTCAGAACCAATGACTCTTCTGGGAGACCGTGAGATTACGACCTTTCAATTGGAATGGCTAATGCTATTGATTAAAGAGCAGACACCAAAATCAGAACTCCCCTGGACAGATTTATGCTCTCCTTACATCTAAATTTTGACTAGTGCACACTTGGCACCCTTAGGAACTCAGATCTCAGACAATAAGCAGAGCCCTCTACACTTCCTGGAAGATGCTTGCATTAGCCTCAGTGAGGGATAGAAGGCTGGACCTGATTTCAGACCCTAACGCCTGCACCCTCTGTGTGGCCTGGGGTCCCTCATCTTTATGAATAGCGGCTGATGCCACTTGTAAGGTGCCCCAGAGCACAGAGCTTGAGCACATTGAAGACACCACAAGAAAGAAAGTGAAGTTGTTGAGTCGAATCTGACTCTTTGTGACCTCACGGACTGTAGCCTACTAGACTCCTCCGTCAATGGGATTTTCCAGACAAGAGTACTGGAGTGGGTTGTCATTTCCTTCACCAGGGGATCTTCCTGACCCAGGGATTGAACCCAGGTCTTCCACATTGCAGGCAGATGCTTTACCCGCTGAGCCACCAGGGAAGCTCCTGTATAGATACTGTACTAGATTAAAAGAATCAATGATATAGTTCATAATTTCTAAGTTTGAGGCAAACACCAGGGAAAGCAATGGAAAGTGCCTTGCTGGTCTGAACAATGTAACATCAAGTCTTCCCGCCACCTTCTCAGCTGTCCGTACAGCCCCTATGTTTCCTTCAAAGGCATGGTTCAAAAGTCATCTCTTGCATGATGCCTTCCCTGAGTCCCCAGGCACAGCTGCCCTGTTCCCACTCTGTACATGTAAAGTACCCACCACCTGGCACTATAACATGTATGTGAGTACATATGGCTTCCCCAAGCCTGTCAGTGACTTGGGAAGAAGAATCATGTTTCCTTAGCTCATTTTCCTTAAGCTCTCCCCAGTGACTGGCTGGGGCTACAAAGTCAGAAAGTATTTGTTAAATGAATAATTCAATGAATGGACAGATGGGCTACTTATGCAGACCAGGGCCTTTCCTCACTTTAAAATCCCTTTGACCATGGATTACAGGTTGGAGAACATCAATCAAAATCTCGGCATAGTGAAATTGGTATGATGGTCTCAACATCCAATAAACAGTTGATCCACAGAGCTGTGCTCTCTTTGAGGAGCTATCTCAATTCCATCACCACTGGGAATTGTGATGCAAAGGAGATGCTAATAGGAAAATAGCCATTTGTGGAGCCTGAGGCAAAGATGGAAATAAGATGGAGAGAGATGAATTAAAGCCATGAAGGAGACAGGGAAACCCTGATCCCAACACCTTGCCCACCTGACCAACCTTGGAGATCAGGAGAGTGAGAGAGAACAAAGCCAGACTGGCTTTAATAAAGACAAAAGTCTAGTGGAGGACTTCCTCCAGATGGTCCAGTAGTTAAGAATTGCCTTCAGTGCAGGGGACATGGGTCCAATCCCTGGTCAGGGAACTAAGATCCCACATGCCTCAGGGCACGTGTCACAACTAGAGGGAAGCCCATGAGCTTCAAAGAAATATCCCGTGTGCCACCACTAAGACCTGACACAGCCAAAGAAATAAAATTTTTAAAGAATAATTGCTAGCCGTAAATAAAATGACAGTGGTTAGGATTTAGGTTAGAGCAATCCATTCCTACCCCTGGAGAAGGAAATGGCAACCCTCTCCAGTATCCTTGCTTGGAGAATCCATGGACAGAGGAGCCTGGTGGGCTACGGTCCAAGGGGTCTCAAAGAGCTGGACACGACTGAAGTGGCTTAGCATGCATGCACACAAGCCATTGCCACAGGAAGACCCCATGAGCGGGAGAGCATGGGAGATAGACAATAGAATTTCATTTTCTGCAGTTCTTAAAAGAGGCTTCCTCTTCTCCCACACCGCCATCCCTCCTCAAACTGGGCACAGTGACTGTGGGACAGTCCTGCCTGGAGGTCCAGGGAAAGAGACTGGATCTCCACCAGCCAGAGGATTATGGGACTGTCCTAGGTTCCTATTGCCAGGATACTGGGCAGACCACCAGGGATGGAGTGGAGGCTTCGCCAAGCCCCTATTCCAGGCACAGCAGTGTCAGTAATTCAAGTTCACTCCATCCTGACACCAGCAGAAGGGAGTATAACTGGAGAGGGCCAGGTCTCACGTGGAGGGAGGTAAAGCAGGGGCTGTGGGCTGCAATTCTGCCCACCCCCTGGTTGGTGTGAGGCAAAGCCAGGTGCAGGAAACAGCTGAATTAAACAATGTCATGGGGGTGGGAAGAGGGAGGTGCAGTTGTGATAGGAAGGAAATTCTCATTCCAACAAAGGAAAATCAAAGCCCCAAATGATTCCGCAGAGAGGGAAGGTGAGGGGGAGGGAAATGAAATGGAAAATATCAACAAATTGGAAATCAGGTACTGAGGTGGTGGAAGGGATTGGATGCTCTCAAGCAGGGAGATAGCTCCTCAAAGCGCTAGTCTTTCTGGTTCAGATCCAGGAGATCTGAACCACATCTCCTTGGAGAGAAGGGAGACCCCTGTAACTGTTTTTGCTCCAGCAAAGAGGTGGCCAAGGGTAGGCCTCTCCTGTCGTGGAATTCTGACCTAGTCACCACCTCCAAAGACTAGTTTATTCTCTTGCAAACAAGGATTTCCTGGTAAGGTGAAGGGCCTCCTCGGTACCCTCGAAAACATTCCTTATCTTAACTTCAGCGAAAGTACAGGAGGTCAGATTGACAGCGTGCAGGTATCAGCTCCGCTTGATTCACATCTAAAGGATGTCCACCATCCTTTGAGAATGCCCTGAAGTGTTAGTTGCTCAATCATGTTCAACTCTTTGCCACCCCATGGACTGTAGCCTGCCAGGCTCCTCCTCTGTCCACGGCATTTTCCAGGCAAGAATACTGGAGTGGGTTGCCTTTCCCTTCTCCAGGGGATCTTCCAACCCAGAGATCAAAACCAAGTCTCCTACACTGCAGGTGGATTCTTTACCATCTGAGCCACCAGGAAGTCCCTGGGGCTTCAGCAATTTGGAAATTACTCTCTAAGCCTGGGTTCTGGGCAGAATGAGTGTTTTTCCAGAGGACTGACTGGCTCCCCCTGATCAGGACGTCATCAGGCAGACAGTGTTTGCAGGGCTCAATTACTCTGGGGGTAATAGTTATGATGCCACTTTGATAAGCCAACCTACTAGGCTCAAAGTCAGTCATGTTGCTCACTAAATTCCCTAGAAGAAAAAAAATCTGAATCAGAATGGTCTTCAGAAATTCATTTCCAATCAAAGGAACATAAAACAAAGCACAAGAGGAGCAGTTTTAGGAAATAAGGCTGTTCTCCCCGAGGAGAGAAGGCTCAGGTTTGCACGAGGCTTGCAGGGTAATATAGTGGATAGATCAGATTCCATTTTTGTGCTCCTCAGGGGTGGCAATCAACTCATTGTGGACAAGCTTCAGCTCAGTGGAAGAAGAGCCATAGAACCATCCTGGTGGCCCTGAGCCTTAAGACATACTGAGTTCCCCATTCCTAGAAGGATACAAGTGGTGTGATGACCAACTTGCAAAGGAGATTTAAGAATGGAAAGCGGGGAAAAGGAGGCAGGGAAGGGAAGGAGAGGAGAGAGAACCAGCTGACTTTTAAAGTCTTTTCAGTCCCAGAGAATCTGATCATTACCATAGACAAGACAATGGCTTCAAACAGCAAGGGACGTCAAAGGCCTCTGGGAACAGTTCCCCTGATCACAGCATCATAAAGTCTGCAGCAAATTCCAGAGGTCTTTTTCTACAACTTCCCTGTCCTTAGGTGGCCCTGTCCAGCAGAGAGTTTATCACCCACACTGGAGCTTGCTGGAATTTCTACAGGGCTGCCGCTGGAGGTGGAGGATGGCTCTGTAGTGGCAGGTGGAGTGGAGAGGAGCTCTCCCGGCCGGAGCTCAAGCTGGGGAAACCTTACCGAGGATCCCCCCCCTCTGCCGTGTGTCTATAACAGTGTACCGATGTAAGCTGCTGTGCTGGAGGGAGAAATGGGAGTGAGCTTCGCCTAGGTGGAGGCGGTGAGACAAGCTGAGTTCATTCCATTGTTGAGCTGCCTTGCCAGCTGCTGACAAGGAAGCGGGTTTTACAGACAGACGGAACCTCTGGCAGGATGAAAGTCGCTCAGAGACAAATACACACACTCACAGAGTTTCCTGCACTTATGCGCTGCTCGGAAGCTCCTGTCATACGCACCTCGAGCAGAGAGAAAGGAAGTGACGGCTGCCGATGGAAGCTGGGCATGTTTTCCCAACGCTGGCACTGCTCTCTGTAATTCTCCTCCTTCATCGCGGAAGCTTCCTTTCAAAATAGTTGGGGAGTGGCGTGATTCATGACTGCAGCGCCTTCACTCCGGAGGAGTAAGCCGCTAGTGGCCTTGGTGCTGAGTGGCGGCTGAGATCCTCTTCCCCACGGGGATATTCCCACACTCCTCTGCAGCTGCCATGTGCCGGCTGATGGGGGCCAGACCTCAGCGATGCCAACGCTCTGAGCTCTAGAAGCATCTGGTGAGTTTTTACACTTTCCGTACAGGTGGCCGGTGTCCTGCGGGCACAGCCTTAGGGTCTCTGAGTGCCTGGGCCAAATTGCCCTCCTGGCGGTAGAACAAGATTAACTGGGCTGGGGTCCCACTGCAGGAGAGTCAGTGATGCTGGTCAACTCCCGCTGGTTAATCCTTCCAGCTCTACTCCTCAGCCCCCCTCCCCTGCCCCTCCAGGCTGGGTTAGAGGCTGCCTTTGGGTCCTCGTCTCCCCAGGGTTTGTCTCTATCTCTGATTATCACATGCACATTCCATGCTTCTTTACGTCCATCACCTGTGAGATTCCAAACTTTGAGGGTCCCTCTCCAGAATTTCTTGAACTGAACGAGCCTGTGCCTGAGATGACAAACTGCTCAAAAGCAGGGCAGGCTGGCACTAGGGTGAGCAAGTGATGCTCCCAGGGTGCACAATCGAAGGAGATGCCCGCTCTGGGGCCCATTCATTCGCCTGAGAGTGAATGCCTCCAGAGGATGCCTCAAGCCACCTGGCTGGGCTCACTCCGCTCCTGGCCCTGAGGCAATGGAAAAGGGAAAGCATGTTAATTGTCGAGAACCAACCATATAGAGGCAGTGCATTATTCCATCTATTCCTCAGAGCAACCCTATCAAAGAGGTACTGACACCCTCCTTTGAAACAGGAAGAAACTGAGCTTTGTGCCTTGCGAAAGGTTCCAGAACTAATATTATTGAGGCAGAACTCACAGCGCCGGCCCTCCTAACGCTGAAGTCCTACTCTTTGCTTTTGGCGGTCCCAGCTCTGAGGGGAGCTTGCTGTAGAGGCCCCGCTCACCCTGAGGGTGGAGCCGCCTCACCTCCGTCTGCCTGGAGCCTGAGGAGCTCTCTGCTCCCCACTCTCCCCAGGTGACTCCGAGGCATCTCCTAGGGGTGAGGCTCTCCCACTCCTCCTGATGCCCCCTTCTCAGATCAGGAAGTCCCCCCTCGGGTCAGCCCTGACCTTCAGGCCCTGTGACCCAAACCCCTCCCCTCACACCCAGGCCCCGGCAGAGACCCTCTGCACGACCTTCCTGCCTGGAGCTGTACAGGCTTCTAAGTTGCGCTGCTCAGGTGGGACCCCAGCATTGCTGTTCAGTTGCTCAGTTGTGTCCGACTCTTAGCGACCCCATGGACTGCAGCACGCCAGGCCTCCCTGTCCATCACCAACTCCCGGAGCTTGCTGAAACTCATGTCCATCGAGCTGGTGATGCCATCCAATCACCTTGTCCTCTGTCGTCCCCTTCTCCTCCAGCTGACCCCAGGGGGAGCGGCTGTTTTGCCTGCTGCCACAGGCTGCAGGGGTGGCCCTGGGCGCGGCCTGGCACTACCAGGACTCTGCACCAACTTAGAGGCTGCCAAGCAGCAGGCAGGATGGAGGCCTCCATCAGCAGCTCTCCTCCTGGGCCTGGATGGCTTTCTATGCCCGGCCCCACACCTTCAGCTCCTGCCACTCCTTCTGTACTCCCTTTCCACACAGCATCACCACCCGGAAGTAGGACCATTCAGAGGAAACCATTAATGGGGAGCAGGGACCCGGGCCTGCCTCGGTGGGCCTCCTGCATTCCCACCAGCAGAGCCCTAGGAGCGGCCGGGCCCATGGTTGGCAGGGCATCTGGCCACGCTCCAAGTTTCCAGAGTGGAAAGGAGAGGATCCAGCACTCACTCGGGGGGGGGATTCCAGGGTGCTGAGATCAGCAGGTGGCCCAGCTTGGAGCCAACCTGTCTACCCTGATGGAGAAATCAGAGGCTCACCCAGGAAACAGGGCTCAAGAGAGGATTTTCCGACTCCTCCCAGCTGCCACTGCCCTCATTACCTCCCACCCCACCTTAGTCCTCATGTTCAGGCCCTTAACTGACCGCTCTGCCCCCCAGGGATGCCTCTAGCCCAAACTACAGACCTTTACTATTAACCTTCCCAAGCATAGCTCGGGCCAGGGACTCTCCCTGCCCATACCTCTGCCCCTGTGGAACTGAGGACATCCCCCTTGGTCTGGCATTCCAGGGCATCCATGACCACACACTCCCCAAATGGGAGGGCAGAGACCCTTTCATCCCCACTGTTGCACCTCCCCTACACCCGCCTGACTCCAACCATTCCCACAGCTCTCCCAACACACAGGAAGTTGTTCATCAATCTTAGCTGATAAATTCTGATGCGGAGCAGTCCTTGGGTTTAAGATGCTGCGGAAGGTTCTTTCTTCAGCTGACCTTTATAGACAGGAAGTTCTGCCTTCTATCTAGCCTAATTCCACCCTGATTGTGGTTCATTTTCATTCCTCAGTGGAGATGAAAAGCAGTGGATTATCTTTCCTTAAATAATAACTCTTCTTAAGCTTTAAGACTATTATTAAGTCACCTTTGAGCCACCTTTCTTCTTCAGCCTAAATAATCCCACCTCTTTTCGTGTTCCTTCAATATGTTACTCCCTGCCCTGTAATTACCTTGGCAATGCTTCCGAATTCTTTCTAATTTCTCCACATCCAGAATGAAGAAGGCACTTGAGAGCAGATGACAGGAACCAAACTGAGGACCTACTGTGTGCCTGGGACTAACTCTCCACCCCCACCACAAGTTGACATGCACACTAAATTTGATCTTCCTAGCAACCCATGAGGTAGTTGTTCTTCACCCCCATTTTACAGATGAGGAAACAGAGGCTCATATGGTTGACAGGATTTCTCAGTCTCGGCACTATCAACATTTGGGGCCAAATAACTGTTGTGGTGACTGTCCTGTGTACCTGGAGAGTGTTTGGCAGAATCTCTGACCTCTACCCTCTCATCAACCTGTAGCAAACCCACTCTCCCAACTGTGACAATCAAAAATGTCTCCTGACAAATGTCACCACTGGGTTGGGGGACTTCCCAGAGATACTCAACCACTAAATAACAGAGACTAAACTCAGATCTGTCACCTTCAAAACACATTCTTTTTATTGCCCCCATGCAACTTCCTAAAACAGAGCCCTGTGGGAAAATAATGAGAGATGTCATATATTTTTTCTGTTTTTATCATTCCCTGTCCCAATATCTGGGGCTTCCCAGGTGGTGCTGGTGGTAAAGAACCCACCTGCCAATGCAGGAGACATAAGAGGCAGAGGTTCAATCCTTGGGTCACAAAGATCCCCTGGAAGAGGCATGGCAACCCTCCAGTATTCTTGCCTAGAGAATCCCATGGACAGAAGTGCCTGGCAGACTACAGTCCACCGGGTCACAAAGAGTCAGACACTACTGACACGACTTAGCACACACACGTGCACACCCCAACATTTACTTCTTTACCTGTGTCACTGAGATCAACTAACAGATTGCCCTTCTCCAAATCTCACCCCACACTCTCTAAGTTTACCCATTCTCAATTTGAAAGCATTAGCTTGGGCCCACTGTGACCACAGAATTTTTTCTAAAATGTTTAATTTCTTAGCATCACTCAATTCAGACTTACTTCAGGCACTCTGGAGCAAAGAAAATAGAAAACGTACCCTTCTCCTCTAAGAACAGAAGGTCTAACCTGGGGGCTGGATAGACACTTGAGCAGTTCTGGCACTTACTAAGAAATGCTCAGCCCACTCTTGCACCACCCCTGGGCGGGCTGTTGGAAAGTAGGAACCCCGAGTCCACTGGGCAATGGCTTAGATTATAAGATGCCAAGCAGTCAGCTTAAGGGGTCATCTGAGACCACCTTTGGCACAGTGAAGTCACTACCATAAACTAGAGCAGATGAATACTGTGGGCTGCAAATTGTGAAGGGGATGTGAGTGACGAAGCAGGGCAGGATAACAGGACCAGGCGCCTGTGGGCTGCGTTTGCCATTTCTGTGCCACAGCCCAGCCTGGGGTATTCGATCTCCTCTGTTCCCGACTCTCGGTTGTACCGCCTCTGTTCCAGGTGTCCAGGTGGGAAAAAAATTTCTGGTTTGTACGTGGTGAAGCTTTTCACTTATTCTCCTGGGCTTTCATGTGAAGGCACGCCAGGCTTTATTATAGCGACTTCCTTTCTCTCCATCTATCAAAATCAGATTCATTCTTCAAGATCCATTTAAATGCTGCTTCCAGCCTCTCTCCTCTAACCGTCACCGCCCACTCTCTGTTCTGGCCAAATCAGTCTGCCGGTCTTACCCAAACAGACCTTGCAGCTTCCTCTGAACGTTCCCTTTTCTCATCCGCTCTTTTAACCTGCATCTTTTGAGAATCTGCTCTGTGCCAGGCACTCTTCTGGGCACTGAGGACACAGCAGCATACAAAACAGACAAAAATCTCTGCCTTATTGTACCAAGTGAAATAAGTCGGAGAAAGACAAACACTGTTTGATATCACTTACATGTGGAATCTAAAAAATACAACCAACTAGGTAACAGCAACAAAGAAGCAGACTCACAGATAATGGACAAACTAGTGTTTGCCAGTGGGGTGGAGGGGGAGCACAAGGGCGGAAGAATGGGAGGCGCAAACCGTCGGGTGTAAGGTAGACTCAAGGATGTGTTGTACAACATTCGGAATATAGCCTATATTTTCTACTAGCTGTAAATAAAAAGTAACCTTTTAAACTGCATTAAATAGTTTTAAATTTAAAAAAAAATCCCCACTCATTTTTTGGGGGGAGAAGCTGACATTTTGGTATCATTATTTCTACCAGAAGGCTTTGACTTCACCCACTCCAACCTAAACTTTAACAACCCAGCCCTGCCTTCAGCTGTAGGTCCTCCTCCATGAAGCCCTCCCTTTTTTCCCCAAGCAGCATCCTTCCTCATCCTGGACTTCAATTGCCTTTACTCCATGAGCTGTGTTTGGCACATCACACATCACCTTTTATTATCTGCCGTGTGTCTGTCCTACCTCCCAACTCTAATGGGAGCTCCCCGGAGGGCAGGAAGTATGTTTGTTTTACCTCTGTAGCCCTGCAGCATTCAGCAGAGTGTCTGGCACAAAGAAAGAAAAACAGCATTAAAATAATAATAAGGACCTACCGTTGATCTGAGTACTTAATAAGCAAGAGCTCATTTGATCCTGGTGACAAGCCTATGGGGCTGGTGGGGGCTCGCTCAGGGTGAAGCGTGGGTGGCAGGCGGCAGAGCGGACGATGTTGTGCGCCCGAAGGATGAGCTGGTGGATGCAGGTGTGAGCTCGGAGCAGGGCCTGGACTGGAGTCCTGGCCCCATCACTTATCAGCTGGATGTCCTTCGGTGGGCGATTTCTCTTCCCTTGGCTTCTGTTTCTTTCCAATGCCTGGAGATAATCACAGCACAGCACCCACATCACAGAAGGGCATGACAATGACATGAACTCATGAGGTATTACATCTCCAGCACAGTGCCCGACAGGGCTTCCCAGGTGGCTCAGGATTAAAGAAGCCACCTGTCAAGCAGGAGACGCGGGTTCGATCCTTGGGTTGGGAAGAACCCCTGGAGAAGGAAATGGCAACTCATTCCAGTATTCTTGCTTGGGAGATCCCAGAGAAAAGGAGCCTGGACGGCTACAGTCTATGGGGATGCAAAAGAGCTGGACACAACTTAGCGACTAAACAAAAACAATAGTGCCTCGCACACTAGAAGCATTCAACACATGGTGCCTGATGCTATTATGATTGTTTCCCCCTTCCAAGAATGACCCACACCTGCTTCCTGTCCCATCCTGCCCCAGTCCCCCAGCCCCCAGCCACCCACTGCATACACACCTCCTTCCACACCCTCAGCGGAGCAGAGGAAAATTTGAGTGCAGTATACCGAGAAGACACTCTTCTTTGCTACCTTATTCCTCCTCTTCCAACAAATGAGCCCTGAAACAAATAGATCCTAGACGTCACGACTCATTTATACTAACCCAGCCCTTGGGACCAAGGAGGGGATGGAAGCTCTGCCTGGGTGCTGACAGAGCGACAAAGACTCAAAAGTACAAGAGATCAAGGGACAGTCTGGAAGCCAGCCATGAGCAATACGCTATCATCTCTTCCTGGGCTCCTGCAGAAATCAACTGAGCTCTTTCATTAGAAATCTGATGCTGCTGTAAAATACACACACACACACACACACACACACACACACCCACACCAGAATGTGGGCTTAAAATGACCTCCTTGGGGAAGCAGCTCTATTTACATCGCCTGCTAACACTTGTTTGTCCCCTGCTTGTTTGATTGTTAGGGCCCCCAGCTCATGACCTTTGGTCAGTCCACATTTTGCAGGTATCAGGAGCGCCAAATCCTCCCTATTTCTCATTCTAGACAGTGGCTGGGATCTATGGTGGCCTCCTTCTTCCCTGGCTTTCATCTCTCTCTCCCTCTGTTTCTGCCTGCAGCAGTGAAGCGTCAATTATACACTCCAATTATGTGATGATACATATTTTCACTAATTAATAATAATTCTTGCTACTCATCCTGCCAACTCCTATTGGAGGACCCCGGAGGGCAATTGAGAGGATAAGTCACAGTTTTGACACCAGGAGGGAAGGGGTAAGGCCTGTAGAATGCCTGGGATGAAAGAGAAACTGAGGTACAGCAAAGTCACTCTTCTGAGTCAGACAGAGGGGACCACTGAATCTGAGACATGGTTTTGTTTTGGTGAATTGTTTACCCAAAAGTACAGGCCTGTGGGACAGTGCTGCTGCCTGGAGAGTGGGCAGGAAGAAGAAAGGAGTTTAGCCCAGGAGTAGTACTGAATACTTTGTAGGTGTTAAACTGGCTGTCATTAAGGTTAAAAGTTCCTCCTATTTATAGAAACCAAAATTTTCTGTTTACATGTCTTACTGTGTCCTCACCTCTTGAGACATAATATGCTGCCAGGAAAAATTACTTGATGATCTGCATGAGAGCATCGCTCTCTTTCTGAGTCGTGTATCAGAACAGGATGGCCCTGGGAGGTCACCTGATCCAACTTAAACTTATTTTGGAGAGGCAGAAGCTTGAAGCCCAGAGCCAGTACAAACTGCAAAATAGCTCAGCGCCAAGTCCATTGGCAAATTTAATTATTGAAACCATACAAGGAGGTAAATTTTCCTAGGAGATGGGGTCTGAGAAAGACTTGCCCGAGGTCACATTGCTTGTAAGTGACAGAGCTGTGACTAAACCTAGGTCCCAGTACATTCCAAAACCACTGACTTTTGCAGTGTGTCACGCTGACAACACAGCCAATTAGTGGCAGAAGACACGAGCACTTTGATGTAGATGACAAACCCATGAGCTCTTGGAACAGAAGATAAGCCAAACCGACAAAGAACAAGACATTCCTTCCTTAAGCTGAGTCTTCCTGGAGCCAAATCTCATTTTGATTGGTGCAGACAGCAGACCTAGTCACCGAAAAAAAAAATCAATCGAAGTTGTTTTTACACTGAACAGACTGGTCAGTGGATGGGCCTGATGAGTTGAGGTCCAGCAGTTCATCCGGGCTGAGTTAAAGCTCTGAGTGATGGCAGGATTAGATCTGCCTGCCTGGCAGTGGAAATCTCACAGGACTGAGTCCTGTGAGCATGGACCAAATCACCTGCCACTCAGCGGCCTGGGGGCATGACCAGCAGACAGAGCTCACCCTTGCCTCCTCCACAAGGGGGAGACTTGAGGGTCACGTCCTGTTTGGGTTGACTCTCCAGTCAAGGGCAGAGGTGGCTTCAATGGACGTGGAGAGTCCAGGCAGGCTCAGAACGTATGTCCAGGAACAAGCAGACTCCTTAAAAGGAGGCAATTCCATGAGTCTGCCACTGTGTCTCTCAAGGCTCCACTCTGCACTTACCTGCCCCCTGCCCCCCTGGGGAGCCCAACAGAGAGGCAGCCGTTAGCCAAGCCCTGAAGCATTCCCGTCACAGAAGCAGGTCTGAGATCCCTGCCCGCCACTTGCCCCAGCTGCTTAGTTTTGAGAAAGTGATAAAAACCTCCACCTCACAGTTCCAGCTCAGAGATCAGAAGTTACCTCTCCTTCTCACACCTACATCTTTTTATCTGTCCTCTTCATTGAACTGATTTGCCACACTGTGAACTAATTTTCTGTATAATCTCCTATGGCCTCTATTAGAGGGTGAGCAGTATTAAGATGCTATTATGTGCGAGAAGATTTACATATGGCCAATAGTACGTGAAAAGATGTTCAACATTATTAGTCATCGTGGAAATGCAAAGTAATAACCACAATTAAATAGCACTGCACACCCATTAGAATGACTAAACTCTAAAAGAAGGACACTCCAAAGGCTGGAAGGATGTGGAACTCTATGTACCGCCTCACACAGTGCACTCATCCATTCCTGGTGGGAGAATAAAAATGTACAATAACTACACTGGAAAAATAGGCAAATTCTTAAGAAGTTAAACATACAGTTACCAATGACCCCACCCCATTTCACTCCTAGGTATTGCCCAAAAGAAATTAAAATGTGTATCTACACAAAGACCCATATACATGTGTTCAGAGTAGATTTACTTTTATCAGTAATATCAAAAACTGGAAATAGTATGTCCATCAATAGGTGGCCAGATCAGTAAACGACTGTGTCACTATACAGTCAAAGGAATAATACTCAGGAAAAAGAAAAGTAATATCCCACAACCAAATGGATGAATCTCAAAATATACTGAGTGAAAGAGATACAAAAGAGGAAGTAGTATTAATTCTATTTATTTGAAATTCTGGGGGGAAAAAAGAAATTTAATCTAAAATGACATGAAAGCAAAACCATAATTGACTGGGGTCAGGAGTGGTGGGAGATTGACTAGGAAGGAGCACAGGGAACCCCAGGGTTTTGGAAATGTTTATATTGTGATTGTGGTGCTAGTTACATGAGGCTAAACATTTGTCAAAACTCACAGAGCTCTACACACTCAAAATAGGACTGTAAATTACACCTCAATAAAATTAGAGGAAAGGCTGTGTACAAGACTATTATGAACAACCTTAACTTTGGATTTAAATGACATTTTTAAGTTAATAGCATTGAAATCTAACCCAAATTTAAAATAAAAAGAACAAATGTCAAATAAACATTCAAAGAACACATGCACCCACATGCGTACAAACAGGCCTATGTACACTGTACACACACACGTGCATGCGTGCACAAAGATGCTATTATGATGGACTCTGACTGGGGACCCAGGAATACCTGAAAGCTGCCTTTAAAGAGATGGAAAGCAGGAAAGCAAGGCAAATAAATAAGGTCTTGGTTTATTTTTTTTTAATCAGCCATGGCTTTGTCTCCAATCTCCATTGCAGAAGCCTGGGAGGCTAAACTGGAGCATGTGGGAGGTCCCGTTTGCTGGCCCAGGTGGCCTTGAATGGTATAAAATCAAATAAGTCCCTCCATCCAACTCAACCCCATGTGCTCAAACCCAGAGTCTCCAAATCTACTCTTCAGCTGGACGCGGCCCCAATCAGCACCCAGAAGAAAGGACACAGAAAGGGGCCTCCACACATTCAGGTCTGTTTCATCCCCTAGGACGGGGACACTCAACCTCTGGAATCTAGTGTCTGATGATCTGAGGTGGAGCTGATGTGATAATAGTAGAAATAAAGTGCACAATAAATGTAATGCACTCAAATCATCCTGAAACCCTCCTCTCCATTCGTGGAAAAATTGTCTTCCACAAAACCAGTCCCTGGTGCCAAAAAGGTGGGGACCACTGTCCTGGGGCATCACCCAGTGGCTCATGCAGCCTAATCCATGTTCAGTTCAGTTCAGTCGCTCAGTCGTGTCCGACTCTTTGCCTCCCTGTCCATCACCAACTCCCGGAGTTCACACAGACTCACGTCCATCGAGTCGGTGATGCCATCCAGCCATCTCATCCTCGGTCGTCCCCTTCTCCTCCTGCCCCCAATCCCTCCCAGCATCAGAGTCTTTTCCAATGAGTCAGCTCTTCGCATGAGGTGGCCAAAGTACTGGAGCTTCAGCTTTAGCATCATTCCTTCCAAAGAAATCCCAGGGCTGATCTCCTTCAGAATGGACTGGTTGGATCTCCTTGCAGTCCAAGGGACTCTCAAGAGTCTTCTCCAACACCACAGTTCAAACGCATCAATTCTTCGGCACTCAGCCTTCTTCACAGTCCAACTCTCACATCCATACATGACTACTGGAAAAACCGTAGCCTTGACTAGACGGACCTTAGTCGGCAAAGTAATGTCTCTGCTTTTGAATACACTATCTAGGTTGGTCATAACTTTTCTTCCAAGGAGTAAACGTCTTTTAATTTCATGGCTGCAGTCACCATCTGCAGTGATTTTGGAGCCTAAAAAACTAACATCTGACACTGTTTCCACTGTTTCCCCATCTATTTCCCATGAAGTGATGGGACCTGATGCCATGATCTTTGTTTTCTGAATGTTGAGCTTTAAGCCAACTTTTTNTCCTGACCTGCATACAGATTTCTCAAGAGGCAGGTTAGGTAGTCTGGTATTCCCATCTCTTTCAGAATTTTCCACAGTTTATTGTGATCCACACAGTCAAAGGCTTTGGCATAGTCAATAAAGCAGAAATAGATGTTTTTCTGGAACTCTCTTGCTTTTACCATGATCCAGCGGATGTTGGCAATTTGATCTCTGGTTCCTCTGCCTTTTCTAGAACCAGCTTGAACATCAAGGAGTTCACGGTTCACGTATTGCTGAGGCCTGGCTTGGAGAATTTTGAGCATTACTTTACTCCATGTTCAGTAGACCCTTACTCTATAATAGGTGTGCAAACTCAAACACCTATAGGGACCTACCTGTAAGGAAAGGAAATAGGCAGAATGCAGTGGGCCCAGGAACACATGAGTCCTACATGAATGGAGCACTATATTTCAGCACTATATTCCAGAGACAGCCCAGAGTTGACAAGTGGGAATGCGGGACCAGTGCCATCAAGCCTTCAAGAGAAGCCCCCAATTCAAACTTTTCTATGAATAGTCTCGACTTTAAATATTGGCAACACATTTTTAGAATTTTAAACATGGTACAAGCCAGACAAGACCCAAGCTCAAACCAAGGCACTGAAGAGCCATTGGGGTGATACTGTTCTAGGGGCTACCGTAGTGGTGTCTGAGGGCAAATTCCCCACTGGAAGGGTCAGATTTCAATCTCCCAGTCAAGGCACAAATCCTCTTTTTCCAGTAAGCTGTTTTCTAGCCCATCCTTACCACCTCTGGTGAGTGAGGGATGGACAATTTCATTATGGGAGGGTACATTCTCTCCTCTCCCCCCTGCAGCTGGCTCTGACCATTCCTTCAGGATTTGGCCAAGAGTCACCTACTCTAGGAAGTTTCCCCTGATCCCTCACACCTAGGCTGTGTGTGAGGTTGGCTATGCCTCATGTAGGCCTCCTGGCCCCAATGCGTTCCACGCTGCATTATGTATCTCAAAGTTCCTAAGAGTGGGCACGGTGGTGAGGGTTTTACATCTAGTAATTAACACACACAGTAGGTCTATCAGCTAGCCTTTTTTTTTTTTTATTGCAAGTGACAATAATCCATCTGCTTAGCTCAGTATAAAGGAAACATATTCTCCATATAAGCAACCAGGATGGCATAAGGCTGGATTTAGAATTCAGACAAGACTGGAGCAGGGGTTAACCCGACATCACTACATCTGATCTCATGCCACCTCCGAGTCCCACTACCCTCTTCACAGTGGCCTCTGTCTCAACGCCCATGTGGTAGCAAGATGGCAGCCACAGAGAGATGATCCAAGATGTGTAACCCACCATTGTTATCACCCCGTATGGATGAGGAAACTGAGATACAAAGGTGTCAAGTAACTTACTGTGACCCCGTAGCTGTGAAGTGAAGGAGCGAGGAAACAAAGGAAGCAGTCTGTCGCCAGAGCCCAGGTGTTGGCACTACCGAATTCTGCCCCTCAAGACGTGCTTTTTCTCTTGGTCATTCCAGATGTGGCCTCCACGGTCTTGGCCTGAGTGACACAATAGTGCCCCCTTGCTGCCCCTTGTGGCATCAGCATATGCCAGCGTTGTATATGATGGTGCGGAGGGGACAGTGAGCACAGTGGAGAATAGACTGGGAGGCAGCATGCACAGAGGGTGCCAGACCTCGCCCCATGGCTCTCTCCATGCCCACAGACAGCGAGGTTCTTTGTCCTTCAGTGAGTTCTCTGAGAGGTCCCCCTGGCCCACTGCCTTCCACAGCCACGTTTGAGACGGACCCTGAGGAAGATGCAACCTCCAAAAGGGAGCTCCTCTGCTCAATGAGGAACTGGGGAACCTGAGGACTGCCATAGATGATGGCATCTTATGTAGGTCTTTGGACAGATTGGGGGTTTCTTTTGAAGAGTCATTCTCTTGGGGCTTTAGTAGGCTGTGGGTGTTCGCTTCTGGTCTGCTCCATGGTTAGCACCTGGAACCAGAAATCTCACTAAGGCATAGCCTGTGTCTGTACTGCCTGACGAGTTCTCTGCCCATTCTCCAGGCTGGCAGTCTCTTGGCCTCCATCCTGGAGCTCACATCCTTAAGGTCGTGTGAAACAATCGCTTGGGGTGGGAGGGGATTATTTGGCCCCAGTTGCATCCTTCTCATTGAGTGGGATCTCGTCACTGGAGGTTCCAGCGAAAAGCCTAGGGGACCAATGTATTCCCAGGTCCCGATCTGATTTCTGCAGTTTCCCACCTTCCTGTCTTTACTCACATTAATTTTAAGTTGGAAATGATCATTTAGCTTTTCAATCCTGCAGGCCTCAATATTTTTGACTTCTCAGCTGTTTGGAGTTCAGGTCATGGGCAGAAAGTAGCTCTCTGAGTCAAGCCTGAGAGTCTTTTTAGGACTTTTAGTCATCTGCTTTCAAGCAAGTCAGTTTCAACCCAAGTTTGTCACTTTCTAATAGGAGTTTGCTGCCAGTCTGTTCAGTGTAACAAGGACTCCGACCTTTCAGCCCAGGGTACATGCATCCTCACTGCCCTTACACCCTCTCACCACTCAGTGTGGCCTGTCATGTACACATCCCCACTCTTGGAACTAACATCAGTTTTGTTTAAAAGCAACAAAAGAAGCACAGCTATCCTCAGTGAAAAGAAATGTGTTGGCACATAGGTCTGAAAGTCCAGGGTCTGGCTCCAGGCACAGACGGACTTGGGACCTTAAACAACATCACCAGGATGTGGCCTCTCTTTCTTAGATCTGTTCTCATCCACACATTAGTTTTGTCTCGGGTTCCCTGTGGTTAGCAACACGGTTGCCCACAGTTCAAGACCTATAGCTTCACCAATTTCTGTCCAGCAGGTTAGAGTTTTTCTTCTCCAACAAACAGAAACCCCGAGGTTCGCTGTCACTGGACCAGATTGATCACCTGTCTACCTCTGAACTGATTATACAGCCATGGCGATGCAACGCTCTGATTGGCCAGGCCTGATTGCATGCCTGGGCAACCAAGACAACAGAGGTCCGTACAACTGTTGCTCAGTAAATATTCACCTTGTGAATGAACAAATGAGGGACTAACCACTCTGAACAGGAGTGGGAAAGTATTCTGGAAAGAAAGAACACACAGTTTTTCCTCTCCCTTATTCAAGGAAATCTGAGCAGTAAAAGAGTATATCCTGAGGATCTATCCACATTAACAGTGAATTCTCAATTGTCAACTTGTAGCAGATTCTTATGGGTTATGCAGGTCACAGGTTTAAGCCTAGGCTAGAGCCCCTGGCACTGCAGGAATCCAAGCAAAACCCAGAGACCAAACCAAGTTACTTTCAAGTTCTCTTCATTCAAAAAGGCTTTATCGCACTGCTATTGACTGAATTGTGTCTTCCCAAAATTCACATGATGGAGCTTCAGCCCCTACTGTGACTGTATGTGGATCTAGGGCCTTTATGGATATAATTAAGGTTAAATGGAATCAAAAGGTTAGGGCCCTGATGCCATAGGATTTGTGTCCTTATAAGAAGAGAGACTGGAGTTCATAGTTTCCACACACACACACCGAGGGAAGACCACACGAGCATACAGCAAGAAGGCAACCATCACAAGCCAGAATAGCATTCTCACCATGAAGCAAACCCTGCAAGCACCTTGATCTTGGACTTGCCAGCCTGGAAGAGGCTTGCCAGCCATGTCGGTTGTTGAAGCCACCCCATCCATGGTATATAGTTACTGACGCAGTCATCACAGTATATGTACTCAGGGCATGTGAGTTAAATGACAAATTTAACATCTGTCTAAGCACAGCAGACAGAGGAAAGCAAATCCACTTTTGGCAGGAGCAGGCAGAGAGTGGGGCTGGAGTGGGAGATCAGACAAACCCCCCAGCACCAGACCTGAGTGCTTGGATGTGCACACCCACACGCGTGAGTCTAACGCCTCATACAGGCTCTGGGGTGATCCGACTTGCAGCCTCTGGCCACTGGCATGGGTCCTCAGGACCTGACAGCCTTGGCGGGGCCATCACACTATAGCACTTGATAGAAAAGAGTGTGTGGATCGCCTGCAGCTACCTATGAGCCTCTTCCAGCTTTGCTTAGGGGCTGTCTGAGCTTGGGTTCCCTAGAAGCAGATAGATCCTGAGAAAAAGAAGTCTGAGCAGGGTCCTTATTTATTAGGGAAGTGCTACCTGGAGAAATGAATCAGGTAGTGAGCCCGTTTGAACAGGGAAGGGGAGGAAAAAAGGAACGGTGTGATTTCAAGTGAAGTCTCAGCCTCAGTCTGATCACATTGAAACTTCTGGAGTGTCGAAGACACTGAAGAGGTTGTTTTTTTTTCCATCTTGAAGCAAAGGTACTGGGCTTTTGTATTACTTGTCCCAGAAGTGGAGGGTGGGGGTGAGTGGGTTGTCACCTCCCGGGCATGGTCAGGTCAGGTGGCTCCAGGAACCCCTGAGCAATCCTCTGAAGGCTGTCCTCATGAGCTGTGAGCAGGGAGGCACACACGTAGGCTCCTGAGAGGGACACTAGGGGACCCGGGCAGGTACAGGAGGACAGAGCTGTCCAGTTAGCTCACGGGCGCAGGCACAGAGGAGCGAGGGTTTCCAGCTCCTAGGGCCGTAACTTTGAAGTGCTTCCCTCCAGCTCTGCCACCCCACTTCCTGCCTGGTGTGTGGTCTTTCCTGGGCTCCTTCTTCCCAGACAGCCCTGGGCTGGAGACCGGGAGACTTGTCAGAAATGGCCCCCTCCAGCATGCCTAGCCCCAGCAACGAGCAGGGTGCACGGTGTCCTGATTTCCCCTGAAGGCCCACTTCCTCTTCAACAGATGGATTATAGCAAGTTCGCTTTCTGTATCAATCACGTCACAAATCATTAAGCATATTGACACAGAGTGCGGCCGGCGCGTGCTGGGGTGGCTGTTTTTCCACTGCTGAGAGAGAAGGGCCTGCTGCCCTGCTCTCAGTCATCAGAAGTCCCAGCCCCTCCCGGAGCCCAGGGCCAGCGGGTCCCACCCCGCTCCTTAGGTCTGCAGGGTTAGCAGGTGATTCATCTGCATCCCTATAGGACCCTTCTACAGGCAGCAGCTTTGCTCTGTTGGTCGTCAGGAGGCATGGGGGCCTGCCAAAGGGCAATTAGCTCTGAACTCACCAAACAGTTGGTTAAACATATTCTCAGGGCCTCAACACACATAGACAGGGCCCTACCTCCAAGGAACCCCAACGTTCCTCCAAGGTCATCTCTTCCAAACCTTGCCTCTGGGCAGGACCACACATTCAGATATCATGAGAATCTCAGAACTTCCTAATGCTACCTCATAATTCCCACACAAAAAAAACCTATGCAATTTTTTTTTTGGCCATGCTGCATAGCATGAGGGATCTTAATTCCCCAACCAGGAATCGAACCGTGCCCCCTGCAGTAAAAGCATAGTCTCAGACACTGGACCACCAGGGAAGTCTGCATGCATTTCATATTTTTATTGGTATCCTATGGGCTTCCCAAGTGGCACAGTGGTAAAGAATCCTCCTGCCAATGCAGGAGACATGGGTTTGATCCCTGGGTCAGAAAGATCCCCTGGAGAAGGAAATGGCAACCCATTCCAGTATTCTTGCCTGGAGAATCCTATGGACAGAGGAGCCTGCCAGGCTACAGTCCATGGGGTCGCAAAGAGTTGGACATGACTGCACGCACATTACATTACAGTACAGAAGTGCAAGTCCACACAGTTAAAAAGTAGCAGGGCTTGTTTCAAATTTCTTTCTGCCTGGCTTAATGGTCAATGACACTAACCATCACGCTGCATTTTTTGCCTTTCAGCTGAGGCTCCTCCTCTGTAATTCTGTTAGACAGTCCTCTGAATAAGTGCTTTCTGACATCTATATTCATCCCCTTGATTTGTAACTGAAACCCACTTCTTCTCTCCCTCACGGAGTCCAACTTTACAATAAGTTTCATTCACTAGGGGACAGAGGTTTGCTCAGCCTACAGCATTTTCTGGATACGCTTTTAGCGCTGGTTTTATTACATATGGGGGAAGAAGGATGGGGAGAGGATTACGTGGTAGACAGACTAACGCCCCCTCTTAAAGATGTTTCACTCCTAGGCTTAAAACCTGTGAATTATTACCTTACAAGGTAAAGGGGACTTGGCAAACGTAGTTGAATTAAGGATCTTGATCATCTTGAATTATTTGGGTGGGCTCAATAATAACAAGGGTTATTATAAGGGTTAACAAGGGTCCTTAGCAGAGGGAAGCAGGAGTGTGAGGAGACACACAGAGATAAGATAGAGATCTGAAGACGCTCCATTGCTGGCTTTGAAGACGGAGGAAGAGGCCACAAGCTGGGAATGACAGCAGCCTCCTGAAGTCAGAAAAAGCAAGAGAGTGGATTCTCCAGTCCCAGCCTGTAGGAGTGCAGCTCTTTACTCCACTGTTTGCACGTGCCACATCTTCAGCATCTGTCCATCCATCCACGGACACATCGAGACACGTGGGTTGTTTCCATGTCCTGGCTACTGCAAATAATGCTACAGCAAACACTGGGGTATGGGTGTCTTTAAATTACGGTTTTCTTAGGGTTTATGCCTACTAGTGGGATTTCTGGGTCATGTTTGTGAGTGTGTGCTCAGTTACCCAGTCGTGTCTGACTCTTTGCGACCCCATGGACTGTAGCCCACCAGGCTCCTCTATCCATGGGATTCTCCAGACAAGAATACTGGAGTGGGTTGCCATTTCCTTTTCCAGGGGATCTTCCTGACCTAGGGATCAAACTCACATTTCCTGAGTCTCAGCATTGGCAGGCAGATTCTTTACCGCTGTGCCACCTGGTAAGTCCTTTCTGGGTCATATGATAGTTCCATTTTAAGTTTTTTAAGGAACCTCCATACTATTCTCCATAGTGGTTGTATCAATTTACTTTCCTACCAAGAGTGCAAAAAGGGTTCCCTTTTCTCCACAACCTCAGTGAAGCAAGTCAGAAGGAGAAAAACAGATATCGTATATCAGCGCCTGTTCGCGGACTCCAGAAAAGCAGTACAGGTGAAACGAGCGTCAAGGCAGATATAGAGGCGCAGACACAGAGAATGGACGTGGCGGCACAAGGAAGGGCTGCAAGGGCGGGATGAATTGGGAGGGCGGCGCTGATGCACACACTGCCACATGCGAGACCCTGGAGGAGGCAAGGCCGCCCACTCCAGTATTCTCGCCAGGAAAATCCCACGGACAGAGGGGCCTGGCGGGATCCGGGCCATGGGGTCACGAAGAGTCAGACATGACTGAGGGACCGACGCTAACACTGTGTGCAACAGATAGCTGATGGGGGCCTGCTGTAAAGCATAGGGAGTGCTCTGCGGTGACCTCGTGGGATAACAGGGAGTATCAGGGAGGCCCAAGAGGAGGGGGCACGTTAATATGTATGTATGTATAGCTGATACACTTCACCGTACAGTAAAAACAAACACAACATTGTAAAGCAAACTTAAACCCACACAAAAAAGGAAGTAATCCACTCTGCTGACACTTCGACTTGAGGCCAGGAAGACTGGTTTTGACCTTCTGACCTAAGAAACCGTAAGAGAATAAATCTGTCATTTTAAGTCACTCAGCTTGTGGTCATTCACTACAGCATCGAGAGGAAGCGAACGGTTGAGATAAAACAAAGACATTGCCCAAACATTTAGGACTGTCCTCTGGAGGTAGAGTTCCCCAGGATCAAAAAATCTGGGTTCTAAAAGGAATCCTTGGAGCTTACCCAGCCCTATTTTCTCAGTTTATATAGGAGTGACTTTTAATAGTGACAATTCCTCTAACCTCAGTGTCTCTGTCTGTAAAATGGGTTTATCGATGGCTTCCTCTCAGGAGTTTGTGAGAAGTAAATACAAGACTACCTGTCACCTAAAGAGCTATGAAAATGTAAGCTACTGTCACAAGGGAAAGAAGCCCAAAAGGTTAAAATTTCTCAGGGCCACAAGTCTAGCTGGCAGGAGAGCCAGGCTCTACCTGTGGGCTTAATTAACCCATCATTGTTCTCTACACTTACCATTCCATTTCATCAGCCAGCACAGAGGTGTTGGTGGATGTAGGAGTCTGAAGCAAAAGAGAGTAGGGAAAGCTCCCCAAATGTTGCCCCAAGTTCCCTGAGAACCAGCTCCCAGGAGCCTTGACCCCCATCAACTGAGCTTGACCTTGCAGTCTTGGGCATCCATGGGGTCTTGCGGCAGATGCATGCTGTGGTCCGCAGGAAGAATTCTCTCTCTCTCACACACACACACGGGCCACACTCTCCTCTTCTGCCAAAACTCAAATAGCTGCTCAACCATCCCTGCCTCCTCCTCTAAGAAGTCCTCCCAGAGAAATAGAATCATCTCCTCCTGAACCTTACCTTCCCAGGTAGGACACTGCCATCTCCTGGAGGAGGGCATGGCAACCCATTCCAGTACTCTTGCCTGGAGAATCCCATGGACAGAGGAGCCAGGTGGGATACAGTCCATAGGGTTGCCAAGAGTCGGACATGACTGAAGTGGCTGGGCATGGCACGGCACTTGTTACTAAACACTCTTGTTCCACTCTGCTGCCTGTTTGCACATCATCCCTCCGTCTCTTGTCTGCTGGGGCTCTGCAAGCAGGCCCTTGGTCCACGGCGCCCCCTTGGTACAGAACACAGCCAGCACCCTGTGCAAATCAGGATCCACCTGCACAGACCTGAGAGCGATGCCTCTTACGTTCTGACTCTGAGACGCCTCACTGGCCTCACATTGTCCAGACCTGTGGTATGATGCATGAGTATGGCCCCACCATCTTGCCATCCTTTAAGTCCTCTCCCTACTGCCCCCCACCGCTGCCCCTCTCCTGGCCCCTCCCACATGGAGCCTTCCAGCCCTCCCTCCAACCCCTCCCGCCCCTCACGAAGCAGCCACACTAATGCCCAAAGCTCCGCGTGACCCTCCTGAGCACCTCCCCTGACTCGGCGTGTCCTGGGTCTCTGGCTCCTAGGGCAGAATCCCACTGCTTCTGCAAAAGCCATCACAGGAGAATTGTGCTGTGACTTTCAAAGGAAATTGAAATCCCCTCTTTACTGCTTTCTAAATGAACCTTGTAATTTTCCCCTGTCTACACCATCCCCGAGTTCTGTCTTCTGTGTGTATGTGTGTGTGTGTGTGATAGAGAGAGAGAGAGAACGGCCTGTTGATCCTGGTGCAGCATGCAGCCAGGCTGGGCAAGCTCCTCTGGTCCATCAGATGAGGGGCCATCTCCTGGATGGGCTGAGTGTGTGCTCCATGGGAAGGAGTTACAGCCTCACAAAGCAGCCTCTCCCCACCCCCACCTTGGTCCCTTGGAAGTGGATTGACCAAGCCTGGAAACTCAGGTCTTTGGAGGAAAGAGGGGCAGCTGAGGGAGGGAGTGGCAGCAAGGAGTTCTGGAACATAACGGGTATGTGATTAAAGAGTGGGAGGGAGATCTTGGAGGCCAAGAACAGAGAGTGGTGGAAAAGTCACGGAAGAACCCAGAAGAGGATCACAGGTGCTGGGGCAAGAGAAAGAGAAGCCCAGGCCAGGGCAGCAGGGGTGATGGACACACTGACTACGCTGGCAGCAGCTGGCTTTCCAGAAACCCCTGATCTCCCCAGGCCTGCCTGCTGCTCATCCAAGGTGGGTGGAAAATCAGAGACCTCTTTGTTGTTCACTGGGGGCAGAGAGAGAGCTGAGTCCAGGTAGGGAGTAAGCTGGGCCATTCCTGTGGTCTCCGATATCCAGGCTACAAGTTTAAAGAATATGGAGTAGGACCCCAGAGGGGAAACTAGGACTCAAAGTTGGGGGGAAAAAAAGAGGCATCCAGACCCCACATTCTAAAGCAATCAGAGGCTGGGAGAGCCTGCGTGAAGGGGACTCTGGTGCCTCACTCTGGTAAGAGGTGGTCCGTTCAGGTAGCAGTCTCACTGAGCCCCATGCAGCTACTGGGCAGGGAAAAGGAGATTGGAGACAGCAGGGTGGAGTCTGCATTTTCACATGTGAAGTGGCAAGGATGCATGAGTTACAATGGGTCAAGGAACACTGCAGAAGGTAATGGAAGGTAATACAGCTTAAGCTACCTTGCTGGTAATCCCCCAAAGAGGGCAGGCAATCTGCCAGGCAAGGGGACCCCTGCTAAGAGAGGCCAAGGGCTTAAAGTGGTTTGGAAAAGTTAGCTGGAACAGACCATCCACTTTGAAGACAAGACCTCATCATCATGGTGGCATCATCATCCACCTCACTTTCACCCCCACCCTCATGGTCTTCACTCCTGGGGAGGAAGAGTAAAGAGCAGACAACTCTCACCCCACTCCAGAGCCCAGGGTCACAGGCAGCAAGGAAATGTGAGTTTCAATCAGACATGAGATTTGGGGGTCTTAAATTTGATATATTTTATAATCAGAGAGAAGTTATAGAATCTATCTAAGACATTGTCAAGGGACAGAAAAGGGAGATTCAACAGAGTATGGATGAAAACATTGACTTGAGAAAAATTTTTAAGTAAATATTTCATGTTCGTGTTGAACTGAATTGAGCCTCAACAAACCAGGTACACAAGGGACAGACTCCCTTAGCTGAAGAATGCATGTGTGTGGGAGGGTGAGTATATGTAAGGAGACATACAGAATAGTAAATAAAGAACCCAGAATCCCCAGGAAATCCTCACAGTGGGGCCAAGCCCCCCAGGTAAGAGAAGCAAGGGGCTATTCAGAAGCTAAGACTGTTCAGTGATCCAACCAGATGCCCAGACACAGAAGAGCTTTGTGGTCAGGATTCAAATCTTGGCTCTACCACTAACCAACTGTGTGAGCTTGGGAAAGCCATTAAACCTCTCTGCGCCTCAGTTTTTTCATCTGTCAAATGGGAGAGTAGCACCTAGTTGTGAGGATTCCCTCCGTCTCTGTGGCTTTGTGACCCTCAGAGCACTTGCATCTCTCTCTGATTTCTGCCCCCACCCCCATCACTTGCTCACATCCTCACCCTCTGCCTGGCCTTTTTTCTACCTGCCAGCCTCTTCTTCTCACTGGCAATGGGGGCTTCTGACCCCTGCTGGCCCAGAACAAACATCAGGGGCTCTTGCTCTCTGTGCAGGCTTCAGTTTCTGCTTCCAGGTTGTGATGATTCCAGAATTTCTCAGTTCAGCTTCTTGAGAACAAAAATCTGATTGGCCCAGCACTTCCAGTTTAGGCAGTCTTTTTAAGTCTGCCTTCTATAAGCCACTAAACAGCTGTGCCAGGGAGGGAGAAGTCATGTGATATACAACCTGGCCACCTACAACTGCCCCTTGAGCAGGGGCTACGGAGGTGGATGGGGGGAGCCAGGCAGGTCCCATGATTGGCACATCTTACACAAACAGGGAGATTCATTTGCTCTGTCTCAAGGCTATAGAGTTGATAAACAAAGTTCTAGAAAGGAGATTAGGGATAATTTATCAATAAAAATCTGTCAAATCCCATCTATGTACTCAGGACAATGCTGTGTGACCAGTAGGTGGGGCAATGTGGGGAAAGGAAAAAAAATGTGAAGTCGCTCAGTTGTGTCCAACTCTTTGTGACCCCATGGACTGTAGCCCACCAGGCTCTTCTATCCCTGGGATTCTCCAGACAAGAATACTGGAGTGGGTGGCCATTTCCTTCTCCAGGGGATCTTCCCTGACCCAGGGATTGAACCCGGGTCTCCAGCATTGCAATCAGACAATTTTACCGTCTGAGCCACCAAGGAAGCAGGGAAAGGAGGAAGCGGGTAAAACCTGGTCCCTATCCTCCGATGAGGAGGTAAATCAGGTCAGACGCAGACCCTGGTGGCAGACTCCCCAGGAGCTGCCTGAGCCACGGTGGGGACCCAGGGTGGTCCCCCCGTCCCACACGCAGCCGCTTACACCTCCCCGGGGCCAGGTGCCTGCGTGGACCTCACATCCTTGCCCAGTGCCCTGCATCGTCCCTCTAGCAGATGACCTTCCGCCACGAGCCAGGCGTTCTGCCAGGACAACCTTCTGAGCACCCCTCACATCCCAGGATGCCTTGAGAGTCACTTGGCTCTGGGAAGAAGCTTTGCCTGGCCCCCCCAACAGCCGCTCAATCCACTGGGCCCCTTAGGGGCCCACCTTTGTGTCTTAGTTTAGTTGGCTTATTTACATATCAGTCTAACAGAGTTCCTTGAAGCAAAGATCTTGGCTCATTCATCTCTATATTCTGGCCCCTTGTGGCTTGGGGGGGGGGGGAAACCTTGTGAAATGAATGATTGACTAAATAAAGGCTTAAGTTGTCTGGGAGAGCTTCACTGAAGATATGGAGCTTGAAGACAGGAAAGACTTGAGCACGTTAAACTAGGAAAGGGAAGATGCTCTAAGGGGACATAAGGGCAAAGACAGGGGGATGGGAATGAGGGGTGTGAGCAGGGACAAGGGGGTTCTGTGAACAATGAGACCCCTGCCTGATGAGAGGGCCAGGGTCCAGGGAGAACAGAGGAGAGTGACGCCCCCCTAACACCCCACCTTCCATTCCCTGACCTGCACACCCCCACTTCCTCCATCTGCCCCCTCTTCCATCTGCCACTTGGCTCCTGCCTCTCCCACCCCACATCTTTCCTGAGGCTGCTGTCTTGATCCCTGCCTGAGGGTTCCTGAAGGGGAGTTGATCATGTTGGTCCAGGTCAGAACTGATTCTGGGAGGTTTTTCAAGACAGCCTGAGCTCTACTTGCTGGAGCAAGCTCACAGGTTGATAGGCTGTCCTCCTCTAGACAGCAATGGGATGGCCCTGGCCAGGAATCCCACTGGGAAACTGCCTCCTTACCTTGTCTTTCCAAGTTCGGGGGAGGCTGGAAGTCTTGTCCTGGCCCCTGCTCCTCCTGAGACCTCCAGGGTCATTCTAGAGTCTTCTTTGATGACAGTAAGGGGTGAGGGAATTTACAGCATAGAAGGCCTCTTTATTCCAGATCAGGCAAAGCAATTCTCATCACTGGCCTCAAAGAAGAGAAGCCTAGAACTTCATGGGGATTTTGTGAACCACTCCACAACCTCCCACTTCCTTCTTGGAAGATATTTCGCCATGTCTTTGCCCTTATGTCTCCTTAGAACATCTTCCCTTTCCTAGTTTAACGTGCTCAATTCTCAGATGAACTCTTCTGCCCCAGCCACGCAAGTAGGGACACACCAAAGTAAGAGCAGGGAATACATGCATTGACCAAGCTCAGACTAATGCTGCAGGCCTAACAGCATCATCTAGCCCATCATCTAACCCATCAGTAGGCGGTCCGAATGCCCTCAGGTCACCCCTCTGACCTTGGAGGTTGCCACAAAGGAAGTCCTTGGATTTCAGAGGTTTGAAGAAACCTTCTGTCTCCCCTGGCATTCCCTCCGCACTGCCCATCCCCTGCTGCCTTCCTGGGCCTAGGCTACCATGGCTGGAGGCAGAGGCACCAGGGGAGACATTTGGGTAATAAGAGGCTCAGTTCCTGCCCCTCTTGATAGGGTTGGGCGAGTCTGGGGTTGGCCAGGCATCTCTGTTATGGTGGGTCCTGGAAAACCACTGAGGCACAGATGAGGCCCCAAGAATCAGAGTAGAAGTGATGGCCCCGGGCCCCCTGGTGAGAAGCCTGGCCTAGAGACCAGCTCTCTGGCTTCTTGCCCAGCACTTCCTTAGCCCTCCACAGTGAAGCTCATCTTCTCCACACCAGCTTGGTCCTGTTGCCCTCCAGCACAGAGGTCCCATAACACAGGTGTTCCCTGGGCACCCCTGCCTGCCCCCTCCCGCCTCCCCATTGGGCACCTTCTCCCGCAGGGCATCAGCCTCAGGTGGCCACAGGACAGACTAAATGCTGGCTCCCAGCTGCAGCCTGCTGGGAAACCCATGGATGCTGAGGGCTGGCAGTTTGTTGATATAGTCTATTGAAGGGCAGGGTCAGTGACTTCATTCCTACTTTTTTTTTTTTTAATGTTTTTCAATGTGGACCATTTTTAAAGTCTTTATTGAATCTGTTACAAGATTGCTTGTGTTTTATGTTTTAGTTTTTTGGCCCCGAGGCATGTGGGATCTTAACTCCCTGCCAGGGATCGAACCCTCACCCCCTGCATTGGAAGGCGAAGTCTTAACCAATGGACCACCAGGAAAGTCCCCATTCCTTACTCTTTTAAGACTATTCTCCATTTTTAACGGCAAGATTTAACCCAAAAGCATATGCCGTAAAAGGGGACACTTTGGCTCTTCTCGAGTGCTCAGGACTCCACCTGCTCCCGGAGGGGCTCCTGGTCCTCCCCTCCTGACCACATCATCAGGATGGACCCTGAGACCTCTCGCCCCACCTGAGGGCTCACCAGCCTCCCCTCTGCTTCCTTGTGGTTCCAGCGCTTCTCCTCGACAGAGGATCCACTCGCCTCCCTCAGCTCCTCATGCCCCACCTGTCAGCTGCCCACAAGCCCAGGCTCTGCTCATGTGTGACTGCAGCTTATGGATTTCTAGATTACAGGTAAAACTAGGGAACCCGACAGCCTCTTTCAGCAGCCTCTCTAGGGTCTTTGCCAGGCCAGTGGACACCCCTGGCTGGGGTTTCCGAGAGACTTCCGGGGTGGAAGGAAGCAAGTTCACTTCTGGGGTTTTGAACTGATGTGCGTACTGGTGCATCCCATCTGCTCTTTCCTTCTACAGATAATCTTGCAGGCCATCGAGCCTCCTGTGATAAGATAGAGGCTTTGTTCCAGAGACACGGGTGGGCAGGCTGCTGATGTTGGTAACCTAGTCAAGCCCCCTCCCAGCAGGAGCTGGACTTGTGAGAGAGAAGGGCAGATGAGCGATGAATGGGAGAGGTTTGCTGTGATCCCCAGCTACCTCGAGTGGAAAAGGCCATGGAAATATTTTCAAGATTTCCCAAGATGATCCCAAGGAGCGGTGCTGGTGAGCAAGGGGAAATAAGAGCCATTTCCTGGCCAAGGGTCTGCCTCGTGGGTCACACACACGCAATGGCACAAGGCCCAGAGCTCCTGCCTGTCAAACACCGATCATCCCCACACTCGCAGTATACCTGAGACGAGCCCTCTGGTCCCCTCCCCAGGGGCTTCAAGGTCTCCCTGCCCCCACCTGACATCCCATTGAGAGCATTCAGGATGCCAGGACCTGAAAACATCACACCCCTCCATCTCCTTCATCTTCTCCTTCTCAATGACCTTTACCTGAGTAGATGGTAAAGAATCTGCCTGCAATGCAGGAGACCCAGGTTTGATCCCCTGGTCGGGAAGATCCTCTGGAGAAGGGAACAGCTACCCACTCCAGTATACTTGCATAGAGAATTCCATGGACAGAGGAGCCTGGTGGGCTACAGTCCATGGGGTCACAAAGAGCTGGACACGACTGAGAGACTCACACACACACACACAGTTGCTTTACAGTGTGGGGTTAGTTTTTGCCATACAGCAAAGTGAGTCGGGTACACACACACATACATCCCCTCTCTTTTGGATTTCCTTCCCATTTAGGTCACCATAGGGCACGGGGTAGAGTTCCCTGTGCCATACGGTATTAGTTATCTGTTTGTACTATAAATAACTATACTCCAATGCAAGTTAATGTTCTTAAAAGAGAAACTTGCCCAGGAATCTGCTCCAAGACTGCCTGAGTTTACGCCCAGCCACCCGCCTCCATGTGCCCAGAGACCCAGACACAACCAGCTCTGGACCAGCATCTTAGGCTTCCTTCTCCAGGAAGCCAGGCAAGGGCTGGAGGCAGGGCGAGAAGTCACTATGGCTCTCTTCCAGAACCAGACGGGGCATGAACCAGGCAAACTCTAAGCGTCTCAAAGAGAAAAAACTGAGGCATTTTTCATGAGGCCTGAGGGATCATCTCTGTGGGTTGAATAGTTTTGGTCAGAAGACTGAATATTTTCCCTCTCAGCTTTTTACTATGAAAAGATTTCATACATACAACAAATCTCAAGGAATAAGACAATAACAGCCATATACCCACTATATTTACATTCTCCAATTAAAATTTTGTCAAATTTGCTTTATCTGTGTGTTTCTCTGGGCTATTTAAGTTGCCGACATCAAGATAGCACACTCCTAAATGCTCAGCCTATATCTCATAAAAAGGACTTTCTCCTACAAAACCAAGATGTTATGATCACACCTGAGAAAAATTAACAATTTCTTAATATTATTCAATATCCAGACAGTATTCAAATTTTCACAGTTGTCCCAGAAATGTCATTTATTAGCTGTATTTTAACAGCAGACTCTAAAGGTCAGACATTGCATTTGGTTATCGTGTCGGTTCAGTCTTCTCCTATCTAAAACAGCCCACCCCACTTCCCCACCGCACTAGCCCCTTTTTTTTTCCCTGTCATGAAATCAACATTTTGAAGTGATTGAGCTGATAGTCTTATGAAATATCCCACTTTTTGAGCTTGTCTGGTTATTTCCTTATGGTGCTATTCAACTTGTCACTTTATTTCCCTGTATTTTCTGTCAATAGATTAGATCCAAGTTTAAGATTTCATGTAAGAGAATATCCATGGTGGAAGCTTCTGAGATGGCTCCCATTGATCCCTGCCTCTTGGCATTCACACCCTGTGTGGTCCCCTCTGCTTGAGCATCGGCTTGGCTTTGTAACTCAATTCTAATAAATTGAATATGGCAGGAGCAATGAGATGTCACTTCTGAGATTAGATTATTAAAAAAAAAAAAACCACACCTGTAGCTTCTGTCGTGGCTGTAGTCTCTCACCCTCCCTTGGATCACCCTTGTTGGGGGAAGTCAACATACCATGGGGCACTCTTTGGAAGGGTCCATGTGGCAAGGGTATGAGGCCTGCCAACCACTGCATGAGTGAGCTTGGAACTAGGTCTCTTCACCCCACCCCAGTAAGCCTTCAGATGAGACCACAGTCCCAGGTGGCAGCTTAATTACAACCTCCTGAGAAACCTTGAACCAGAGGCACCCAGCTAAGCTGTGCCTGCTTTCCTGTCCCACAGAAACCATGAGATAATAAATATTTGCTGTTTAAGACTATTTAGTTTGGTGGTACTTTGTTATACACTGCCATGGACTAGATGGTGTCCCCTTGTTCCAAATTCATGTGTTGAAGCCCCAAGCCTGAATGTGACTGTATCTAGAGACAGGATCTTTAGGGAGAATTTAAGATTAAATGAGGTCATAAGTAGGACTCTAATCTGATAGGACTGTGGCCTTATAAGAAGAAGAATAGGAGAGATCTCTCTCTTCCTATCCCAACCATGTGAGGACAGAGCAAGAAGGCAGCTGTCTCCAGGCCAGGAAGAGAGCCCTCACCAGAAACTGAATCAACAAATACCTTGATCTTGGACTTCAACCTCCAAAACTGAGAAACAAATATCTATTGCTTAAGCCATGCTGTCTGTGGTATTTTGTTATGGCAGTCTGAGCAGACTAACACATAAATCAATAGATACTTAATACAGCTTTGTAGAGGATGCTATCAACATCATATTTCATCATATCAGAAGGCATGCACTGCCAAGCTGTCCCACTAATTTTCATCACTTGGTTAAGGTGGCCCCTGCCAGATTTAACCATTGAAAAGGCTTATTTTCCCTTTCTACAATCAGCAAGTTACCTGTACGACATTACCTTGACCCCCTGGAATATCTTGTTCTTCATTTAACCTTTATTGATGATCCTTCCCTGAATTAATTATTTCTTTAAATATTGCAAAATGATGATTTTTTTTACAAGTCTATCATTCTTTTCATATTCACCAGCTCATGTTCTTCCCAAAGAAGCATTTTTTTCTCCTCATCAATAGGAATTAAGAATGATTCTTCCTGAAAAGGCAGGTAAATGCTTAATTCTTTCTTTTTAATTATGAATTTCCTGAATAAAGAATTGGTTCAATAGTCACCTTCAATGGTGGTAAATGAGTTTCTCTCTATTTCTCAACTCTGACAGTTATTTAGTTATTCATTTACTTATCTATCTATCTACCATGGTCTGATGGATATCTACTTGTTCAGTGTTTTACAATCAGTTGTATTCATTATTCTTCTCAATGCTCAGATTGGCCCAGAATTTGCCAGCTAGAACCCTTCCTAGCTGAATTCCAGGTCCCTAAGGAAATGTTTTCAGAGGGGGCTCTTTTCAGCAGTCTACCCACCACCCTTAGAAATCCTTGCCAGACACCATGGATGAGGAGGGCAGTGAAGGAAAAGAACAGTGAGATGAAATAGGTGGGGAAATGAGAGGGGAAAGTAGAAACTGAGTCATCCAGACCCCCGAGTCCTGGTCCTACTGGCTTTACAGTTTGCTCTGTTTCAGAAACACCAGTGAGCTCCTTCTCTGCACCTGGGCACTCAAGTTTGCCACCAGGGCTAGGCGGGGACAGTGGAAAGCAGAGAGCCCTGGAGACATGTAAGACTGCACCACTGGGTCCTGTGCCCCAGAAACCATGGGCCCCAGGAAAACAGGGAATGGGAGAAGGAACCTGGGATTTGAAACATCGTCACAGCTGAGGCGTGTTAATTGGGAAAAAGTTATATGCTGCTGCTGCTAAGTCACCTCAGTTGTGTCCAACTCTGTGCGACCCCATAGACGGCAGCCCACCAGGCTCCCCCGTCCCTGGGATTCTCCAGGCAAAAATACTGGAGTGGGCCGCCACCTCCTTCTTCAATGGATGAAAGTGAAAAGTGAAAGTGAAGTCGCTCAGTCGTGTCCGACTCTTAGCAACCCCATGGACTGCAGCCTACCAGGCTCCTCCGCCCATGGGATTTTAGTTATATGGGGTTGGCCCAAAAGTTCATTCAGGATTTTCCATTATGGAAAAACCCAAACTAACTTTTCAGCCAACCCACTACAAGCCTCAGTTGCAGCCTGAGAGGGAGGAAGAAATTGAGCTGAAAAGGCTCCCAGCCTTCCCTCAAGGAGTCAGGAGATGGTAAATTTAGGTTCCTCTGATCCATTCCAGCCTCTGGGACTCTGAAATTCCTGGCCTGCAGCCAGTCTCTATATCCAGAGGGCATGAAATTAACCAGCATATTTGAACTGTGCAGAAGAAAGACTGGCTTGATGTCCATACAACCCCCAGTGCTCAGGTCATGCCCTCTGTCCACTCAGAACGCTCTGAGTTTTGAGCTCACTTCCCAGCCTTCTCCCCTGCTGCCTGAATCTATTCCCACCCCTGACTTGAACTTCCTGAAAGGCATGAATGAGCTTATAGGCCTGATCAATGAAAACCATTACAACTGCTTACTTCTGAGCCTTTTGATAATATTGTATTGCAAGAATACTTTCTGGGCCTCCACCGGAAATAATAACAAGACCTTGGTTCCAGTTTGGGAGGCATTGGAGGCTCCTAAACATGATCTCTCCCATTTTTCTCCTTCTGCTGGGTCTCAGCCCTCCTCCCCAGCAATACCCCTCCTCTATCCATTTGGCTGTTCCACTGACACTGGTTTTCTAACAGCCCTTGGCCTAAACAGTTGAGGGGAAGTAATTACATCGCTGTTATAAAGACAATGAAGCTGTATCTCAGAGAGGGGCTTTCTCAAACGCCCCACTGCTCCATGCCCACAGCAGAGCAGAGAATGGACAATGTTTGAACACCTAAAAGAAACCCAGGACAGAGAAAAATGCCAAGTATCCTTATACTAGGGCTGCCCTGGTGGCTCAGAGGTAAAGACTCTGCCTGCCAACGCAGGAGACATGGTTTCAGTCAGAGTCAAGAAGACCCCCCGGAGAAGGAAATGGCAACCCACTCCAGTATTCTTGCCTGGGAAATTCCATGGACAGAGGAGACTGGAGGGCTATAATCTGCGGGATCACAAAGAGTCAGACTTAACTTGGCACCTAAACAACCGCAGTCCTTATACTATAAGTGCCTCCCAGCAAAGGGGCCCACACCTGTGAAGACGAGGAGGGGAGTGATGTGTGCATGCCCAGCCAAGGCTTAGCTGTTATACCTGTCCCATGAATGTTCACAGCAACCATATAGCAACAATAGGCAGAAATCACTGTTGGAAAAACAGTTATCACTCCTCCTGGCTCTCTCTCGTGATAGGGAGCAATATTCCATGCACATGCTCTCCATTCAAGCACGGCCAACACCCAACTTTCCATCATCTCAGGTGAAACTTCTTATGTCTATTTCTGCCTCTCACAAACATCACTTCCACGGGAAGAAAAGAGCCCACACTGTTCTCTTGTCCCTTTCCAGGCTCTCACTTGACCTGAGGAAGTCTGGCTAACTTCTCAGATTGGTCCATGCTTGCCAGGCGCAGTACCATTGCATTTTGAGCAGCTGATGCTCAGCTGGGACAGCCTCCTTTCCCCCCTCTCATCTGTCACCAGATGCCAGGCAAGCAGTCCTGCTTTCTATTCAGCTTAACAGACGGCACTTAGATTTACCAACAGACCCTAACATATGCCAAGAATATGAAGATGAATAAGGCATCTTTTAAAAGAGCTCAAAATATAATAGGAAACATACAGATCAATGGAATAAAATGGACAGTCTGGAGACAGACCCTCACATTTATAGTCAACTGATTTTCAACAAGGGTGACAAGACAGTTCGATGAGAAAGAACAGTCTTTTCAATAAATGGTACAGAAATAACTGGATATCTACAATGGATGAAGTCAGATTACTACCTCATACTATATATGGAGATTAACTCAAAATGAATCAAAGACCTAAATGAAAGAGCTAATCCTATGAAACTCTTAGAAGAAAATATAGGCATAAATCTTCAAGACCCTGGCTTAAAAAAATGGCTTCTTAGATAGTACAGGAAGAAATAAATAGATAAATTGGACATTCAGTTAGTTCAGTTGCTCAGTCGTGTCCAGCTCTTTGTGACCCCATGGACTGCAGCACACCAGGCTTCCCTATCCATCACCAACTCCCAGAATTTGCTCAAACTCATGTCCATCGAGTTGGTGATGCCATCCAACCATCTCATCCTCTGTCATCCCCTTCTCCTCCTGCCTTCAATCTTTCCCAGCAACAGGGTCTTCTCTAATGAGTCAGTTCTTCCCATCAGGTTCTCAAAGTATTGGAACTTCAGCTTCAGCATCAGTCCTTCCAATGAATATTCAGGACTGATTTCCTTTAGGATTGACTGATTCGATCTCCTTGCAGTCCAAGGGACTCTCAACAGTCTCCTCCAACAACACAGTTCAAAAGCATCGATTCTTTGGAGCTCAGCTTTCTTTATGGTCCAACTCTCACATCCATACATGACTACTGGAAAAACCATAGCTTTGACTAGACAGACCTTTGTCAGCAAAGTAGTGTCTCTGGTTTTTAATATGCTATCTAGGTTGGTCATAGCTTTTCTTCCAAGGAGCAAGCATCTTTAAATTTCATGGCTACAGTCACCATCTGCAGTGATTTTGGAGCCCAAGAAAAGAAAGTCTATCACTCTTTCCATTGTTTCCTCATCTATTTGCCATGAAGTGATGGGACCAGATGCCATGATCTTAATTTTTTGAATGTTGAGTTTTAAGCTAGTTTTTTCACTCTCCTCTTTCACTTTCATCAAGAGGCTCTTCAGTTCCTCTTCACTTTCTGCCATAAGGGTGGTGTCATCTGCATATCTGAGGTTATTGATATTTCTCCCGGCAATCTTGATTCCAGCTTGTGCTTCATCCAGCCTGGTATTTTGCATGATGTACTCTGCATATAAGTTAAATAAGCAAGGTGACAATATACAGCTTTGACACATTCCTTTCCTGATTTGGAACTAGTCTATTGTTCCATGTTCAGTTCTAACTGTTGCTTCTTGACCTGCATACAGATTTCCCAGGAAGCAGATAAAGTGGTCTAGTATTCCCATCTTTTTAAGAATTTTCACAGTTTGTTGTGATCCACACAGTCAAAGGCATTAGTAGTCAATGAAGCAGAAGAAGACATTTTTCTGGAAGTCTCTTGCTTTTTCCATGATCCAACAGATGTTGGCAATTTGATCTGATTCCTCTCCTTTTTCTAAATCCAACTTGAACATCTCAGTTCATGTACTATTGAAGCCTCGCTTAGCAAATTTTAAGGGTTACTTTGCTAGCATGTGAGATGAGTACAATTGTGCGGTAGTTTGAACATTCTTTGGTATTGTCTTTCTTTGGGAGTGGAATGAAAACTGACCTTTTCCAGTGCTGTGGCCACTGCTGAGTTTTCCAAATTTGCTGGCATATTGAGTGCAACACTTTCACAGCATCATCTTTTAGGATTTGAAATAGCTCAACTGGAATTCCATCACCTCCACTAGCTTTGTTTGTAGGGATGCTTCCTAAGGCCCACTTGACTTCACGTTCCAGGATATCTGGCTCTAGGTGAGTAATCACACCATCATGGTTATCTGGGTCATTAAGACCTTTTTTGTATAGTTCTTCTGTGTATTCTTGCCACTTCTTAATATCTTCTTTTTTTGTTAGGTCCATACAATTTCTGTTCTTAATTGTGCCCATCTTTGCATGAAATGTTCCCTTGGTATCACTAATTTTCTTGAAGGTATCTCTAGTCTTTCCCATTCTATTGTTTTCCTCTATTTCTTTGCATTGATCACTTAGGAATGCTTTCTTATCTCTCTTTGCTATTCTCTGGAACTCTACATTCAGATGGGTCTATCTTTCCTTTTCTCCTTTGCCTAATAATTGGACATTAGCTAAATTTATTTTATTTTATTTTATTTTTTTGCATAGCAAGGACACAAGAGGAGTGCAGTGATATATAACAAAGAAAAGTAATTAACCCAAAAGTCTAGTGTTGCTAACAACAAAACTACTATATATCTTTTTCCATGTCCTGTTTACATTGATTAACATCCTCCCAGGTGCCTAAAAAATAAGGAATATGGAGGCCTGGCAGCAGTCATTGAGTCAACAGTGAAAACCTGTCACCAATATGGCTTTTAACTCTTTAGAAAAGGCTCTGTATCTTTAAGATGCTTTTAAGCTTTGTGCCTCTCACGGTTGGGGGCTGTAAGCAAATCACAAGCTGTAAAGGGTCCAGGGAACCTGTTAGGCAAGCTAGAGAGCTATCAGAGGAGGTTTAACTGAAACATCCCTTTCAAATGTAGAAGACTAAAGCTTAGAGATAACTTTTTCCAGAGTATATCAGAAGAGTAGAGAAGCAGAGAACAAAAGCCGGCAGATTTCTGGGTTTGGGGGTACATGCTCAAGAGATTCCAGGGGGAAAACCTGAGATCTGACTAGACCTTGCACATCAGATCTCTTGCCTCATGACCTTGTCATGGGTGGAATTCCTCACGCTGGCTCCCGGCACTTAGTAATCTGTTTTGCAGTCAAATAGCCCTATTTATTGATCTGCTCTTCACGGCAACCTCTTCTTCCTCCTAGTTATTCTCCCCTGAATCCAGAGGCATCTACATATTTTTCCAAACTCTGTGCTCTACAGAAGTAAACATATTTCAAATGAACTTCAGTCAAAACTGAAGAATGAAATATTGCCTGCTACATTTTTCATATTCTTTCTCAATGTTTGTTCACTATTGGAACCTATATCCTAATATAAAGCCCAATCCATATTTTTTGCTGATGTTCTATGAACAATCTCAAGTCTTTCTCACAGGTACTAGAGCCAACCCATAGTTCACTCTTGCTCTCTTGTTAATTGGTTTTTTCTTTTTACAAGGCGTTCCATAGCTTTAAAGTTCCTTTTAACTCACCAGAGTGGCCTAAATATGACAAGTGAAAAGCACATGGACCCAAACACTACACAAAATTCACTAAAGAAAATATAATACAGCTGTCAAACAGTAAGCCTTGTGTTTAACCTATATGAAAATTTCAGGAAGTTTATGTGATTATTGCAATACCAAATAAATACTCTTTCAAATTACTTTTTTGTCTTCACAGAGGATTTCTAAAGTCATTTCAGATGACTCACTCTTACAAAATTTACAAAACAGGATTATATTTTCTAGAAATGTGTCCTTTGTTATAAAGGCTAGTTTTCATTTGCTTGGAGGAGGGTAACTGGTATTTTTAATCATCTCATCAGGAGGCAAAATTCACACTGCATTTGACTTGTAGACAAGGATTTGGCAGGATAAAGAAATCTGGAAGTTTCTTCTCGGAGGAGCCAAAACTTCATGATCTCAAACATCAGCTCAAACTGTTTAAATGAGTGAGCAGAATGAAGTCTGTGAGACCATGGTGCTGCAGAGTTGCCATCAGTTGGCTGCGTCCCTTTTCCTTGGGGTGGTCTGCTTCCTATCTGACCACTGCTTCCGGTTGTTGAGAATGTCAGTCTCTGCTCTGGGGGCTGCCTCGGCTCCGGCTCCTTCCTCCTCAGCTCCTAGTCATTCTGCACCTTCTGTGATTCAAAGCTATTGGAGGAGGTTATGGAGAAGACATGCTATGGCTCATTCCGTGGGGAGTCTGTCCACAATGCGGGAGACCAGGGTTTGATTCCTGGGTCAGAAAGATCCCCTGAAGAAGGGCATGGCAACCAATTCCAGTATTCTTGTCAGAGAATTCCATGGACAGAGGAGCCTGGTAGGCTAAGGTCCATGCGGTCTCACAGAGTCGGACACGACTGGGTAACTCCTTCCATGCATTGCCCAGGTCTCACAGCGCCTTATCCTGTTCGTTGAGCTACCGTTTCAGGAATCTTCTCACATATCTGAACTCAGGCCTGGAGCAGGATGGGAAAGAAATGAGGTTCTTCTAAGACAGTGGTTCTCAGACCTTAGCCGACATTAGCTAAATTTAAAACTTTTGTGCTTCAAAGGGCACCATCAAAAATATACAAAGATGCCCACAGGATAGAAGAAAATCTTTGCCTATTATATATCTAATAAGGGATTCGTATCTAGAATATCTAAAGAGCTACTATAATTCAGTAAAAAAAAAAAAAATGAAGACAATGCAAATGAAAAATTGGCAAAGAATGTGAATAGATAGTTCCCCAAAGAAGCTATACACATGGCCAGTAAACACATGAAAGATACTCAGCATGATTAGTAATCAGGGAAACGCAACTCAGAACCACTATGTGATATAAGTTCACACGCACTAGGATGGCTATAATAATAAAACAACAACAAAACAGATGGTAAGAAGCATTAGGAAGAATGTGGAAAAATTACAACCATCATCCGTTTCTGGTAGGAATATAAAATGGTGATCCACTTTGGAAAGCAGTCTGACCATTCAATGATTAAACATGGTTACTTATGACCCAGCAATTCCACTCACTGGTAAACATGTCAGAAAAGTGAAAGCATATGTCCAAAACAAACACACAAACACAGAAACCTTTAGTGGCATTATCACAACAACCAAAAGGTATAAACAACCCAAATGTCTAGCAACCAATGAACAGATCAATAAATTATGGCATATTCAAACAATGGAATATTACTCAGCAACAAAATTCAGTATTTTTCTTCTTCATCTTTCAAGAAATATAGTAAGATTTCCTCTTTTTAAAAATCTGTTAATTGGATTGATATTGATTCTATCTACCTTGTATTTCTGTAACAAATTCCACTGGCAATGGTTCAGTGGTAAAGAATATGCCTGCCAGTGCAGGAGACCTGGTTTCGATCCCTAGGTCAGGAAGATCCCCTGGAGAAGAAAATGGCAGCCCACTTCAGTATGCTTGCCTGGAAACTCCCATGAAGCCTGGTGGGCTACAGTTCATGGGGTCTCAAAAGAGTTAGACACGACTGAGGGACTAAACAACAACAAAGATATTAAGAGATATTTCACCAAAGAAATCTACAGATAGTAGACAAGCACATGAAAAGATGATCAACATCATTAGCCCTTAGGAAAAGGCAAATTAGAACCAGTAACAATAAGATGCGACTTACTACACCTATTTTAGAACAGCTAAAATAAAAAATAGTGACACTGCCAGATGTTTACAAGAATACAGAGACACTAGATCACTCATACATTGCTGGTGGGATTGAAAAAAATATTGCCATTCTGGAAAACAGTTTGGCAGCTTTGTTAAAAAAAAAAAAAAGGGTGAGCATGTGATTACTACNAAAAAAAAGGTGAGCATGTGATTACTACCTGACCCAGCAGTTGCACTCCTGGACATTTATCTCAGAGAAATAAAGATTTAAGTCCTCACAAAAACTTGTACATAGATGTTATAACGACTTTATTCATAATAGTCCAAAACTGAACAGCACAAATGTCCTTTAACAAGTGAAAATTTAAAAAGCAGTGGCATATTCACACCATGGACTAAAGCAGAACAAATTGGGTTCACATGACAACCTGGATAATTATGCTGAATGACAACATAAGGGAAGTTTGTGGGGATGAAATCAATTGTCAGCATCCAGTGTGACATTGTACCACATTTTCATAAAATGTTACCATCAGGGGAACCCAGGTAAAGAGGACAAGGATACCCAGAATCTTTCTGTTATTTCTTACTACTGTGTATGAACGTATGATTCTCAAAATAAAAAAAGCTAATTTTTTAAAACCCCATGCTGTGTATAATTTCCTAGTGCAGGCTCCAAAAATTACATGAGCTTTTTAAAAAGTGTGAATTATATGTATGTATGTATATATGTATATATATGTGTATGTATATATGTGTATATATATATATAGTATATATAATTATACACACACGCATGCATACAGAGAGAGAAGTATGCACTGGCTTTTGTAAGCATTTGTTCAAGGCTCTTTGGAAGATCAAAGGAAAGTAGAAAAGGATTATGGGAAAGATTGTCTAGACTTGGGGGGTTAATAAGATCTCACCTCCCAAGTGTCTCTAGAAAGGACATCACGCGCACATTTGAACATCTGTCTGCCACCTCCAGTCATACACAGTGTCCCTGTTCCCTCTCTTGGGCTTCACTTCCCCTTTGTCAGTGTCCTTCACTCACAAAGCCACTAGAGAACTCAGTTAGGATGATTAATGGTTGCTGCTAGAACAAACAACCTCCAAATCCCAGTGTCTTTACATCCTGAACATTACTTTGTGCTTAGCACATGTATTGGGGATGCTCCCAGCTGGGCCACTCCCCTGGGAGGTTCTGCACTTAGTGGTGCTGGGAGCCTGTGCTGCCACCATCCTGTGGCCTCGAGGTCACCCCAGCATCATCCAGGCAGCAGAGGAAAGAGTGTAGAAACTGAATGGAATGAAGGGGAGGTGAGGCTAGGAGCGTGAACATCACTTCTGTTCACATTCTGAAAAATATGGTACCACCTGCGAGGGGGCTGGGACAAGCAGTCCTACCGGCTGCCTCTATAACATTGCTTCTGCTGTAGGCCCCTTCCTAGCTGAGCCTACCAATGTTCCCCGTCATGAGAGCACTGATATTCCCACAAAGATCTACCTGACACTCCCCTCCATCCATCTTTGAGGTACCTGAGCAGGACTGGCTCCTTCAAAGAGCAGGGAGGAGGGCCTCTTAGCACCTCTGTTCTGCACTCTGTCACCCAGGCCCGCAGCAGCTCAGCTTGAACCCAAATTCTCACCTTGTGCCCACAGAACCGGCCCCCTCAGCATCAGGCCTCAACCCTCTTCCCATCCAAGCCGCCACTCCCATTGTCCCATCCCCCCACAATTGCCCCCAGTCACCTCCTTCCACTTGTTCCCTCAACCTCCCTGATGACGCATTAAAAAAAAAAAAAGAACTTCCCTCCTCCTCTATTAGCATAAAAATAAATACTGAGGATACCGCTTCCTGAGAATTAATGCCCCCAGGGGTCCCAGCCCTCCAAGCATGCCAGCAGCTGAGCTCTGTGCCTCACCCAGCAGTGGCCAGCCGGGAGCCCTGCTCCAGGAGACAGCGGTGCGATGGACCCAAACAGGGATGGGGCAGAGCCGATGGTGATGGGAAGGAGTCTACTAGGTTCCAGTGCAGACATCTTGAAGTGCTCTGTGCCATGCATACCAGACACATGTATGGTTTGGAGTTCAAAAGAGAAATCTAGACCTGGGCACTCCATATATCTCACATTTGATAGGATACGGATTCAACTACTGTTACACACCCAAAATAAGAGTGGCTTAAATATGATGAGGTCTCACTGTCTGTCACAAGGGTAAGCAATCCAGGGCCGATGTGGTGCTTGAAGGAGTCAGGGCCCGGCTCCCTCTGTCTTGTCGCGTGTGCGCTGTCCAAGATGACTCACTCCCATCTGCATTCCAGCCAGCAGAGATGGGGCACTGGGCGAGGGGAGGGCAAGTCCCTTCCTTTTAAGGTCAGAACCCTGAGAGACGCATGCATGACTTCTGCTCACATCCCAGAAGCTGGTAACAAGCCTCCATTAGGCTGAAAGGGAGGCTGAGTGACATCATTATTATCCCATGCAGTTGTATGCACAGTTCATTTCTATTACTATGGTATAATGGAGAGTGGATATTCTGGGATGGCTAGGAATCTCTGTTCTACAAGCCATCAGTATATTTTTGAGTAGGTACTCCCTCAATATATGTGCATTTGTATATAACAGTTGGGAGGATCCCATGGAGAAGGGAATGGCTACCCACTCCAATATTCTTGCCTGGAGAATTCCATGGACAGAGGAGCCTGGCAGGCTAAGGTCCATGTGATCGCAAAGAGTCGGACAGGACTGAGCTACTAACACTTGGAAAAAATATGTATTTACATGAATAATTAATATGTTTGTCAGTGTGGTTATTACGTATTTATAAATCTTATTTTCTTTCTTACTTTTAAGATAAAAATCAAAACAATGTTTTCTTCTTATACCTCAAGAGATCGTGTAGCACATAGCTTCTGGGAGGCCACCAGTCTAGACTAAAGATGTAGATTTACAAATTGACAGCAAATAGGTAGTGGCTGAAGCTATGCAGTTGAATAAAATCACCCAAGGAGGAGCCTATGAATGTGGAGGGAGAGGAAAGAGCCAAGGATAGAAGATTGGGAAACATCAACATTTAAGAGTTGGGCAGAAAGAGGAGAAGCAGGAATGATTTGAGAACCTGGGCAGGAATTGTGGGGAGGTAGGAGTAATCCTAAGGAAGTCTAGGAGGGAAGAGAGTTTCAGAAAAAGTGAGGACTCTAAAGGGATCATTGATTTGCATATGGGAAGGTCATGGGTAATCGGTTGAAGAGAGAAAAAAATTAGATAACTTACTGGTGTCTATGTACTAGAAAAGAGGGAGCCGTGGAAGATTAATGAGTAGGGGAGTCGTAGGATAACAGCCGAATGCAAAGAAGATCGGTTTGGACATTTGTATGTAGGGTGGATTGGAGGCACTAGAGCCTAAAGTCTGAAGACTCACTAGGACGGAAAACCAGACCAGGCTGACCAGAGTAAGAACGGCCTTGAACACACTGTTTAGGAGAAATGGAAATCACCCAGCAACCAATATGGAGACAAGGAAAAGAAGAAAAATTTAACTGAGATTTTAAGTCATGTAAGCTGGGAGAAGAGAGCTGCATTGAGACCATTGCTTGGTTGCAGAGATTCTAATGGGTAAAGTGTGTCAGGTCGGGTTGTCCAGGAATGCTTCCTGGAGGAGGTGCTGTGAGAATGGCAGTCTCAAAGTTCCTGGTCTTCTATCCTAGGCTCCCCCCACACAGCTAAGCATACAAATTCTCAAGTCCAGAGTGCCTCACTCCTGTTCCCTGCAGTGCCAACGATGTGCTCATGACTGAACGGATGGTGTCCTAGAGACTCCGACCAGCCAAGCTGTCTTTATTGTGGTACCCAGGGGCTATGAGGTTGTCACTGAGAGCAAAGTGAGCTGCTCCTTCCCATTCAGGGTCAGGCTCCATGACACGGCCAGCAGCAAAGGCCCTGTCGCCTACCACTGACATAGGACACACAGGGCCACAGTGCAGCTCATCTCCAAGGCAACCACACACACAGCTGACAGTCAGCATTTGCTGGAGCCATCCTCAGCCGTGGACACGGCCTTCATCTCTGGCCCACCTCCCAGCATCAAGAAATTAGTCAAAGGAAAGGGATGTAATGGATTTCCATAAGCTCTTGAGGAAGAAGGAGGCTGATCTCAACAGCAAGTGTCTGTCACTAAGGAATGACTCTCCACTGGGCTCGACCCTCAAGGGTCTCCCTGTGGGATTCTGGTCCACTTGGCTCAAGTGAAGCAGGATGGCCCCTCAGAGCCCTCCCTGGGGATGCTCCATGGCTACTTCTCTCTCAGGCCCCTCATGGGCTGGATGGGGACTGGATTGCAAGACAAGGATAGTGAAAGGAATTTGGCAATTTGTTCCTTTGGACCTGAATGAATCTGGCCTCAGGAGGCAAGATCACCCACTCTAGTAGCTGTCCTGGGCCTGGCCTCAGGCTAGATCCAGCACCCTCCAGAGCTGAGGACTTCAGTGTGATTGTGGATGCTGGGGAGGCCTCCCTCTAGGGTTAAGACAGGCCCTGGGCTTGGATGGTGGTTCTCACTAGAGACTGATGGGGGCATCCACCCACCATTTCACCAGGAACAAGGGCTACAGACCCTGCTGCCTCTAAATTGACGCATCCTCCATCAAGTCACTCTAAGGATTAAATACAAAACTATGACTTTTGTAATTAAAAAAAAGTTGAGTAAGTCCTGATTTGGGGGCTAAATATACTTAAAAAAGTCAAGGATAAAATAGCCCTGTGATACCTTGAATAAATTTGTGGGGTCAATCCTGAATTTGGGGGACATCTCAGAGGCTGAGATTCACTTAGCCCTTAGTGAGCATTCACACTGCACCAGGCCCACTCTCTGAATCTTGGAAGATGAAGATGAATAAAGGAAGATGGGGAAGGTATTCCAGGCTGAAGGGACAGCAGGTCCAAGGAGCCATCTGAGAGAAAGCACCCTAAATGGGCGACAATTTTGAACACACAGTCAAATTCTAGATCAAAATCTTGATCTGGCCACAGCTGAGGTGGGGAGGAGAGGGATAGTCCCAGCTGGAGAAGTAAGATCTAGCTGATCATGACGTTCTTACATGTTGGGGGAGTCTGGGATTTTATCCAGAAGGTGATGGGGAGCCGCTGAGAGATTTTAAGCAGAGAGGAGACATGAGCAGATTTATTTTTAGAAATGTACCATGGTGGTTTGTGAAGAATGTAACGTGGCAGAAGAACCTATTGAGAGACTAGCTGGGTCTTGCTTTCTCCACTGTGGCTCCTTGGTAAAGAATGACAGGTATTTCCATTTCTCTTCCTTCTCACCCCCACCCCAGCAGGAGAGCCAAGCCATTATACCTTGGAGGCCTGGGCATTTCATACCCACAGCAGGAACTGACAATATTTGTGTGTTTTATGGCAAAAAAAAAAAAAAAGAAAGAGAGAGAGAGAGAGATTGCCAGGCTGGTCTGCCTCTTTGTTTTAGAAGGCTTTGGTTCAGCCAGGAAGTGTTGAGGTTGTGCTGAGAGGTAAGGATGAAAAGGAATAGACTCAGGTTATGGGATGTGGGGCGGGTGCTTCCAGAGAAGCCGAGGTCTCTAACTCTTGCTAATGGGGGTTAAGGAGAGGACGGAGCTGCAACTGTCTCCCAGGATTCCAGCAGGACTAATAGGAAGATGGATGGTGGTTCTAGTTGTTAGGGGAAACACTGACTGAAACTGCCCACCCTGGCCAGGCACCACAGGAACCATTCACATGAGTTATTTTACGACAGGAGATACTGGTAAGGAACACGGAACTAACAAGCCACCACCAACCAGAAGAATTTGGGAAAGGTCAAAAGGAGACAAGATGCTAGTCCATATGTCCTGTTAGAATCTCCCCCACTGGAATCCACCTTGACTGAGCAGGGTAAGCATTACCTGGAAGGACCCTGAGTCAGAATGATTGGACAGAAAAAAAACCAGAAACTAATCCCATCACCAAGATTGCAAATCACGTGGCAGAGCAGTCCTCCCGGGTTTCTTTACCCTAACTACTGCTCTCTACCCAGATGTCCCTTCCCAGTAAAGCCTCTTGTTGGTCAGCTCATGTGTCTGCCTTGACAATTCATTTCTGGGTGTTAGACAGCAGCCCACTCTAAGGCCCTGGAAGAGGTTCTCCTTCCTGCAACATAGTCACTGAGTGGACGAGAAGGTCTTCCCAGAGATCTGGGCAGGAAACAGCTATGAGCATGTAACTGAGCAGGACCCTACGGAGTCCTCTGGACACAAAATCTTTCTTTGTCCCCTGGTTCTTATTTGCAGGATAAAGTCTTCAGGTTCCTAGGTCTTCCTAAGTCCCAAAGAAGCAATTCAAAGAGTTGCTAATCAGGAGCCTGGCCGTGGGTCCCTGGGTTGTCAGTAAATTCAGGGCAGCCTGCGTTCTTTTCACTGCCTCCTTCATCTCCTCCACCGGGTGTAGGGGGCTGCCTGGCATGGAGCAGGCACAAGTTCCTGCTTGCTGACTGGCGCAGAGAGCAGACCAGGGTTACCGCCCCTGACTCCATGCTCATAACACTGCGTCTTTGTGCTTCCTGCCACTTCTCAGGGATGCCCTTACAATAAAAAGGACTTTCAGAGGTTGTGGCTCATTTCCCACCCCCTTTCCCAGACCATTCTCCTCTCCTTCCCTGCTCTGTTATCCACAAGTCTTTGATTTCCTGATTGCTAGATTCTTCTTCCCTGATTACTTTCCTCAGGGACTAAACTCCCCCCTCNTCCGAGAAAAAAGAAACTATCTGACCTGTGGTCTGATGCCCTGGAGGGATGAGAAGGGAAGCAGCTAATGGCAACAAAGATGTAACTAACTTTATTTATTTATGTAAATAAATGTAACTAACTTTATTTATTTATCTCAAGGGCCAAGTTTTACAATCACCGTACATAGGATAGTCATATGAGGGATCATTGTCCCCATTTTACAGGTGAGGAGACTCTCAAAGAGTGAAATAACTTGCCCAAGATCACAAAAGCAATATGTAGGAAAAACATTTTCCTCTACTAATTAGTTCTCTAGTGGCTGGGTCCCTGTGATTACACTGACCAAAACCAGAGTGACAAGAGAAAATCAAAGTGTATGAATGTGTACAACATGCATATACACAGGGGAGCACCCAGTGATGAGTAACCCTCGGGGTGATTAGAATGTGGCCTTACAAACCATCTTAGGCTAGACAAAGGAAAGGGGGGCTTCTGAGGGCTGAGAAAGGGAGGTTATGGGAACGTGATCAGCAAAATACGGTAAGCAGAGTTGTTTAGTGAGATTAGTGATGCAGATTTAAGTCAATGCCTTCTCCATGGCTAAGAGCTCTTACTACAGGTGAGGAAGATGCTTTTACAAATGGAAATTTCCTTTGCAAAAGGAAAACTTGTTCCCTGTTTTTAGAGTTTTTCCTGTGCCTGCTGATTCTCAGTGGATCTTAACTCTTAAATAATCCATATGCCACAGAGGCATATTATAAGGTGATATAATAGATGTCCTGATTTAAAGGACAAATCAGAATTTAAGCCCAGATATCCTTGACTTTCTTTGTATTTCCCTTCCAGTTCCTCAAAATCTGTTTATTGGCCATCTGTGCTGTGCCGTGCTTAGTCGCTCAGTCGTGTCTGACTCTTTGCAGCTCCGTGGACTGTAGCCCGCCAGGCTCTTCCATCCGTGGGGATTCTCCAGGCAAGAATGCTGGAGTGGGTTGCCATGCCCTCCTCCAGGGCCTCCTCCCAACCCAGGGATTATACCCAGGCCTCCTGCATTGCAGGCAATTCTTCACCATCTGAGCTACCAGGGAAGCCCATGAATGCTGGAGTGGGTAGCGTATCCCTTCCCCAGGGATCTTTCCAACCCACTGGGGTCTCCTGCATTGCAGGAGGATTCTTTACCAGCTGAGCTGCCAAGGAAGCCCCATTGACCATCTACTTTGTACCAAACACTGCTCCTTCTCTGGGAAGCCAAAGACAATGAAGCTACGAGTGCCCATCAAACACGTGCAGGCTGGACAGGAGACACACATAAACCAAACAGGGCAATGAACAGTACTCCAGGCTTATACAAAGTCTCGTGGGCTCTTGGAGCAAGGACAGGCTAAGCAAGGCTTTCCAGGAGAAGTGACATTCCAGGAGGTCTCAGAGGACGAGCTGCAGTCTACCAGGCAGACCAGGGGTCAGCCTGTGTGAAGGCACCTGGGCGCGACCACCTGCATCCCATAGCCTAGGGGGGCTGAATAAATGCCTTGGTACCCCCCAAGCAGGAATGCTCCTCCCACCCAAGCCCCACACCCATGGATGCCAGGACCAGTGTGAAGTCAAGGTGATGCCCTTCTTCCCCTAGTCCTTTCCCAAGAGGCCTGGGCTCCTGGGTTCTGCCTCCAAAGGCTTCCTGGGGGATGGCTCTGCCAGCGCCGGAGGCCCTCCTGACAGCTACAGCCCCCTCCCTCAGAGGACCTTCAGTTTAGCTAAACGGCTGGATCCCTTTGGGCTTGATACCATCTAATTGGTTGTGGCTAATCCCATATTAACTCTCCCTGCAGAAGCTAGAGGGCCTCTCCCCACCCTCCATCACATCGCAGCCCCTACAGAGGCTGCTGTTATCCTGTTTATGAGCCTCCGCAGCCACAGACAGGAACATTTGCATATAAATAACCTGCCAGCACAGGAGGCTGCAAGAGGCACCTGGTAACGACTCTGTTTATTACGCTGGAGAGAGGAAGGGAGCAAGAAGGCCTTGTGCGGTGGTGGCCCAGGTGGGATGGCTACATTGCCACCCGCTGATTAGCTGAGAAAGAGTCAATGACCCTCAGACCGCAGAGGGACAAACTAACCCCGACTCAGCAACTTCTCAACGGGAACCCTGGACCGACTGTGCGGCCCAAGACCTGAGATTGTACGACGCACCAGGGCTGGTCCCACCTGGAAATCTGCCGGGTATGGCCCTGGGGTGCGTGCAGTAGGGCAGTGGTCCCCAAGCATTCTGGAACCAGGGACCAGTTTCCGGGAAAACAAATTTTCCATAGACCGGGGTGGGCAGTGGTTTCGGGATGATCCAAGAGCATAACATTTATTGCGCACTTTATTTCATCAGCTCCACCTTAGATCATCAGGCATTAGATCCTGGAGGCTGGGGACCCGTGTAGTGAGGGAGGTGCAATAAGCAGAAATGGGCCATTTTCCCAAAGAACTGTACATTGCAGAGGACGCATCACAGAAGTGGGAAGCACTGACCGTACAGAATGGGGAGCTGATGACCAGCAAAGCATGGTGTGGACAGAGGTGCTCAGAGTGAATCCTTCACCTGAGAAGGCTCGAAGGGGTGGGAGAGGGGGAGAGGTGACTGAACTGGTCTTTGAAGAACAGATAGACCTCACCTGGGTGGAGAGTAGAGAGGAAACCTCCCAAGCCAGAGGGAATGAGGTCCTGTTTGGTGAATGCATCCTTAAGTGGACTATGGGGGGAGATAAAACCGGAAGAGCAGCAGAAGGTATGGCAGAAAAGGTGGGCTTGACACAGCTATGGGGTCCCCACATGACTAAGTTGTGACTTTACCTCCTAGACCTCAAAGGTTTTTAAGCAACATCAGTGGGGACAGTTCTGGGGCTAAAACTACAGCTGCTGAAACCATTAAACAGTGGGATGTCCTAACGTTTCCCTAAAAAGGCCCGGAAGGATCACCCTTAGCTGTGGTCTGACATCCGTTAACACAACATGTGTGCGGGCTAAGTTGCTTTAGTCGTGTCTGGCTCTTTGTGACCCTGTGGACTGTAGCCCACCAGGCTTCTCTGTCTATGGATTCTCCAGACAAGAAAACTGGAGTGGGTTGCTGCACCCTCCTCTGGGATCTTTCCGACCCAGGGATGGAACCTGAGTCTCTTATATCTCCCGCACTGGCAGGTGGGTTCTACCACTACTACCACCTAGTAATACAGCTGCTAAGTCACTTCAGTCGTGTCCAACTCTTCGCAACCCCATGGACCGCAGCCTACCAGGCTCCTCTGTCCATGGGATTTTCCAAGCAAGAGTACTGGAGTGGGGTGCCCTCGCTTTCTCAGGGTAATACAGCACCAAGGCTTAATTCAGATCAGAGGCACACCCCACAGAATGAGAAACTGAGGGTCAGCGGGGGTCTGGAGTCTTAGAGGACTCAGGAGTAAGAAGGATGGAGTTAAACAACAGGATTGTCACACACAATCCTATGATTGGAAAGGCAAGACAAGGCAAAGTGGATGTTGGAAAACAGAATTAGAAAAAGAGATCTTCTCCCGACCTAGAAAATCTTAGCACAAAGGTAGTAGAGACAGAGAGACAGAAAACAGTTTTCTTACAGAATGAGCATTAAACCAGAATGCGATGTCTGTCATAGGAGATGGCGAAGACAGAATAAAATCTCACCCCCTTACACAGAGGAGGGAAGAAAACCCTCCTTCCCTCTGCCCTCCTAGCTTCAGTGCCTGGGACCTGAGAATCAAACTGATAAAAGACAGATTAACAAGAGGAAATAAAATTTTTAATTATGTATACACGCACAGAAACTCACCAAGACAGTGTGGCTCAAAGAGGCAACCAGAATTTGTTGTTGTTTAGATCGAACCCATGTCTCCTGCTTGGCAGGTGGATTCTTTACCACTGAGCCACCAGGGAAGCTCAAATAAGGGGCTTATATATTATCTGAGGGGCTTCCCAGGTGGCACTAGGGGTAAAGAACCCATCTGCCAATGCAGGAGACATAAGAGATGAGAGTTTGATCCCTGGGTTGGGAAGATCCCCTGGAGGAGGGCATGGCAACCTACTCCAGTATTCTTGCCTGGAGAATTCCATGGACAGAGAAGCCTGGTGGCTACTGTCCATAGGATATCAAACAGCTGGACACGACTGAAGCAATTTAGCAGGCAGACAGGCATATCAGTCGTGTCCAACTCTTTGCGACCTGTGGACTGTAGCCCACCAAGCTCCTCTGTCCGTGGGATTCTCCAGGCAAGAATACTGGAGTGGGTTGCCACTGAACCCAGGTGTCCCACATTGCAGGCAGATGCTTTAACCTCTGCACCACCAGGGAAGCCCTGCTATCTGAGGCTAGACGAAGAAAAAGGAGTTTGGGGTTGGGGGAGTGGAGGTGAAAGTTATGGGAAGGTGACAAGTTTAGTAAGATCTGTTATGCAGATTTAAGCCGCCTCCTTTGATAAGAGCTGTCAAGAGTCTCCTCTTCCTGCTACCAGCGTGAGGGAGACATTTTTACAAATGGAAATTTCCTTGACAAAAAGGAAACCTGTGCTCTGCTTTTAGAGTTTTCCCTGCATCTGTTTTTCCTCAAAGGCTTTCAACTCAAAAATGATCCCTATGCCAAAAAGACATATTTTGGGATGGCATATTCAGGCCCCTCTTCAATAGCCAAGCAGATCTAATCCATTACAGACACAACCATTGTTTGTAAATCAAGATAAGCAAGAACTAGTCCTTACCTGAGAGTTCTTGTCAGCAGCATTTGTCACACACAGTTCATCCTACTTGTAGCTGGCAACTGGGGTGACATTTGTGTTAGCTTACTGGCTTTATCCAAAGGAAAAACAAACTTCTGATAACCTATGATAGGAGGAATTTTGCCAATGGGAGGAAGGCTCCCACCAGAGTTTGGCTCCTACCTTCTCAGGGGAGCTGGGAGGGAGGGTACTATCTCCCTGATTGTTTGCATTTCAAAAAGTAGTTTCCCAGTGTGGGACATCTGGGTCGGGAAGATCTCCTGGCGAAGGAAATGGCAAACCACTCCAGTGCTCTTGCCTGGAAAATCCCATGGACAGAGGAGCCTGGTAGGCTACAGTTCGTGGAGTGACAAAGAGTCGGACACAACTGAGGGACTTCACTTTCACTTTCAAAAAGATGGTCTTCATACACATGGCCAATGGCATACGAAGAGATGTTAAGCATCGCTAGTTATTAGAGAAAAGAAAGTGAAAGTGAAGTCCTTCAGTCGTGTCCGACTCTTTGAGACCCCATGGACTGTAGCCAACCAGTCTCCTCCGTCCAGGGGATTCTCCAGGCCAGAAAACTGGAGTGGGCTGTCATTTCCTTCTCCAGAGGATCTTCCAGACCCAGGGATCAAACCTGGGTCTCCCGCATTGTAGGCAGATGCTTTACCGTCTAAGCCACCAGGGAAGTAATTATTAGAGAAATACACATCAACAGTGCAATGAGATATCACCTCACACCAGCCAGAAAGGCTATCATCGAAAAATCCACAACAATAAATGCTGGAGAGGATGTGGAGAGAAGGGAACCCCTTCTACACTGTTGGTGAGAATGTAAATTGATTCATCCACTATGCAGAATAGTATGGAGGTTCCTTAAAAAACTAAAAACGGAGCTACCATATGACCCTGCAATCCCATGCCTGGGCATACATCCTAAGAAAAACATGGTCTGAAAGGATACGTGCACCCCAGTGCTCGCTGCAGCAATATTTACAATAGCCAAGACATGGAAGCAATCTAAATGTTATCGACAGAGGAATGGATAAAGAAGATGTAGTACATATACACAACTCAGACATTAAAAAATGAAATAATGCCATTTGCAGGAACATGGATGAACTTAGAGAGTGCCAAGCTGAGTGAAGTGAGTCAGGCAGAAAAGGAGAAAGATTGTAGGACATCCCTTATATGTGGCCTCTAAGAAGAAATGATACAAACGAACTTACAGAACGGAAAGAGATTCACAGACCTAGAAAACAAACTTACGGTTGCTGGGGGGAAGGATGTGCAGGAAGGGATAGTGAGGGATTTGGGGATGAACATGTGCACACTGCTATATTTAAAATGGATAACCAACAAGGACCTACTTTATAGCACAGGGAACTCTGCTCAGGGTTATGGGGCAGCCTGGATGGGAGGGGAATTTGGGGGAGAATGAATACATGCTGTTTACCTAAAACTATCACCATATTCTTAATCGGCTATACAACAATACAAAATAAAAAGTTAAAAAAAAAAGACGGTCTTCTGTCTCTGAGGAAATGGCTGCATTGCGAAACTGGTTAGAAACTTGTTTAACCATTATAAAGTTTTATGTACATTTGAAAAGGACAGAAAAGAAATTCTGAAATAAAAAGAAGGGGGAAGGATGTCTCCTCCCTATTTCCCTTAAGAGCATTAAACCTCTTTGTTTAATTTATATTCACCTTTCCAGGACCAACGGGCCTCAAAAGTAGCTGGGTCCTCATGGGAAAATGCTGACTGTGTCGTCAGACCTGTTCCAATCCACTTATGCCTTGTGCTAACTGGTGGACAAGTCGACTCTTGTCTCTGAGTTGGTTTTCTCATCTTTGAAATGCGGATTATAATTGCTACCTCGTAAGGTCTTGAGGAATAAGTGAGATAATATTTTAAAGTCACCTGAAACACAGCGGGCACTTCAAAATTTTCACCTTTGAAATTAAAGTATATAATGTCATGAGGCTTGGAAGGGTTGAATGAAGAGTAGTTCACCAAATACTGAGCCTGGGAGATTCTTTTAACACCTATGCCAGATGGTTACAGGGCAGACCAGAGGGGAACGCCCCTCAGAGCAGCTGGGAATACATTCAGGGAACTTATTTCCCTAAGAGATGTCACAGTCTGAAAATGTAAGTCAGTTAGGGGAGGGTTTAAAACACTCAAGAATGCTAGCTCTCAATGGGCTGGTAGGGAAGCGGCGGGCAGGCGTTGGAACACAACTCCAAGGCTGATAGCTTCCAGGGTAAAGCTTTTCCCGGGAAGTGGTCTAGGAAAAACTGTCACAGGTAAGCTCTGGCCAGACAGGTGTATCACGGGTTTGGACTTAGAGGATAATTCTTCTATTTCTGTGCTCCACATCCCACAGGGCCCCCAAAATCCCCCGGGGATAACAGGCTGAATTTGCAGTGATACCTCTCTACTGGCTCTCTTGCCAGTTCTGCCAGTAAGCAGCATCCTTCAGCACCGGCTCCACTCCCCTGCAGGACCCCTGCCCTCGTGTGCTGCTGGAGGACCACTTCTCCTGAGATGGGGGAGGAAGCCAGGACACAGAGAGTCAGAGTGGTCAAGTGCCATCTCCCACGCTTCACTCTCCAACCCCCTACCCTCTGCATTGGTGGGGGCTGCCTTTCGGTTGCCATAGCAACCAGAGGTAGGTTGGGGTCCCTGGCCGCCATCTTGTGGAGGTGCTGGCCAGGTAAGTTAAGATTGCTCTGCTTCTCCCAAGGCCAGATGGTGCAGCCCCAAGGTGAGACTACCTCATGGATCAGGAGAGAGCGTCCTAGAGTGAAACCACACTGGGGCATTGACTCTTTGAGGCTGGGGAGAGGTTAGGAGGAGCGATGGGCCAGAGTGGCCCCAGGTTCCTGGGGATTTTCCCAGCTTCCTTTGGTGCACTCACTCCACCTTGGCCAGCACCCGAGGAGAGGCTGGAGCTGAAAGAAGGCGAGACCCGCTCCCACCCGTCTCAGCTTACCGCTACCCTGACCTCCTGTCCTCACTCAAAGTCAGAAAGTGGCCAGGATGAGCCAGTCAAGCACCGTGGGTGGCAAGATCTGCTGTGAGAGGGCGGGTTGGAACGAGACCGGCGGGAGTGATAGCAGGAAGTCGATGTTCATCCGGAGTGGCTGCGGCGGGCGGGAAGCGGGGACTGTGGAAGAGATGACAGGATCAGAGCAGGGTGTGTTGGTGGGGGCGGGGCGGGGGGAGGCGGGGATGACAGAGCCCATGGGGAGGGTTAGAACGCCGCTAAGCCGGCGCTGGGGGATGATTGAAGGGCGGCTCGGGAGGGATTGAAGCCAGAGTCTGAAGGATTTGCTGCAGAGCCAGAGCCTGATGGAGCACGGGGGACACTTTGATGCAGGAGATAGCCGGCCTCCCCCGGGGCCGGGGCGGAGGGGTGATTTAGCACCTCGGAAGACGGGAACGGCAGGACCGCTGCTTCCAGGACGGGCACGGGGAGGGAACCGCAGCCTGAACCCATCCATCCCCGCCGAAGGCGCCGCGGCAGCGCGGAGGCCCAAGGAGCTGGCTCCGGAATGCGAGCCCGCCAGCATATTTTGTCCGCAACATTCAAATAAATTCCAGGGCAGACTTACTCCGGGAAAAGGAAGCTTGGTTCAAAGGAAACATAATGAATTGGCTGAAATAAATAGCTAATTGGTTCCAGATAGCATCAGAAGCCCAGAGACAGCGCGTTGAGATGCGCGGTGGGCCAGCGAGACGGGCCCTCTGCCGGGTGCAGGGTGTCACCAGGCTCAGCCCCAAAGGCAGTCCCAAGGCTAGCAGCCTGCAGCCGCTTCTTGGCTGTGTGGACTGCCCTGTGGCCATCACTGGCCTGGTGGCACTAAGGGAAAAACAGCTTCTGGAAATAGCCCCTAAAGATTCAGTCTAGGCTCTGTCAGTGCACCTTAAATACCTTGATGAATGCCAGTTTTCTCAACTTATACTGATGATAAAACCAACCTAACATCTGTCCTGACTGCTTTCTCAAGAATCAAATGAGAAAAGGTTATGTCACAAAGTTGGCAATTGTTTTCCATTAGACACTAAGCTCCTTGAGAGAAGGGGGTCTGTTTTGCTCACTTCTCCACGCCCTGCGTTGAACGTAATGGCTGGCACGAGGATTTGTTGAATAAATGTGGACCATTCACTACCCGAGGGGTATGCGTGCATGCTCAGTCATTTCATTCGTGTCTGCCTCTGTGCGACCCTATGGACTATAGCCTGCCTTCTCAGCCCATGGGATTCTCCAGGAAAGAATACTGGAGTGGATTGCCATGCCCTCCTCCAGGGGATCTTCGTGACCCAGGGATCAAACCCAGGTCTCCTGCAGCTCCTACATTGGGAAGCAGATACTTTACCACTGAGCCACCTGGGTAGCCCCCTGGGACCCCAGGGATACCCCAGATCATTGACAGGTGAACTGAGCCCAAGAAAGTTGGATGTCCAACCCAGTGGTATTGGTTGTGATGCTCCCGTAAGCCCAATGATATCTGGCTTGGCCTTCGTTTTGAGTTACCCATAGCTCTGTTGTCCAGGAAAACAGAAAATGGGGAGTTATTTCAAGTTTAATGGAGGGGTTGGCCATGAACTAGATTTCTCCTGCTTGGTTCAGGAGCCGCTGAGTCAGGAGCAGAACTCGTGAGAGCTCCCTGTTTCATGTCCCTCTTGGTCACTCTGTGACTACCATACTCAATCTGATATTGGGGGCCACACAGAATATCAGTCATCTTAAACTGCATGCACATTTTACATTAATTACAGTTTAGTTATAACTAAGAGTTAAGTAGGCTTCCCAGATGGTGCTGGTGGTAAAGAACGCACCTGCCAATGCAGGAGATATAAGAGACAAGTTTGATCCCTGGGTTGGGAAAATCCCCTGGAGGAGGGCATGGCAACCAACTCCAATATTTTTGCCTGGAGAATCCCATGGACAGAGGAGCCTGGCGGGCTACAGTCCATAGGGTCACAAATAGACACCACTAAAGTGACTTAGCGCGTGCGCGCGCGCGCACACACACACACACACACACACACACACACACGAGTTAAGGGCCACTTGGCTAGTTGGATGGCATTACCAACTCAATGGACATGAGTTTGAGTAAGCTCCAGGAGTTGGTGATGGACAGGGAGGCCTGGCATGCTGCAGTCCATGGGGTTGCAAAGTCGGATACAACTGTGCGACTGAACTGACTGACTGGCTAGTTGACATGTTTTATAGACATGTAATCAAAAATTTATTAATTTTGATTTTACCATTTTCTTTTGCCATCATGAAGCCAATTAATTCTTTTCTTCAGGTGTCAAACTCTGTCAGAGATCCTTAAACCATTCAGAGGACCAGGCACCAAAGAAGCTGGGACAAAGAGAGAGAATGAAGCTGCCAGAACACCCTGTGTTCTCCTAGAAAGGGGAGAAGCAGTCTGGCCTTTGGCTTCAGCACTTTTCCAGGAAATAGGAGACCTGCGTCTGTGCCCAGAAATAGTCACTGTATACCGTGTGATTTTGGACAAGCTGCATGATCTGTCCGGCCTTCATTTGGGGAGCCCCTGGAATAGAGCTTGAGAAACGAGGCTGCAGGTTACAGGGGAAGATGATCATCAAGGTTTCTCTCCCCCAGGTCAGAAGCTTTGCTCAGGGCAGGATGTCTGAATACTTGGAGACTGAACTGAGAGCATGCTTTTTTTCTTTCTGGATGGCAGAGACCCTTCGCTGTGTGGCATGAGTTAGCCACCCCCTACAGTCCCTGTGGACCAAGAAGAGCCCAGGCAGACCCCTGCTCATTGCACTAGCTCCCAACCTCCCTCTGTAAGTCAGTGAAAGCAACACCAGAGAGAGTCCTTGCTTTGCTGTGGCTTGTTTCCAGCACCCTGGGATAAGAAAAAGGAGGGAATAACAAAAGACAGCACTCATTCCAAGCTTCTTAGGGACCAAGCGCTGCCCTAAGCATTTTGCATTTATTCGTTAACATGCTTAATTCTCACAAAAACCCTAAAATGTAGGTATTATCAATATTATTATTTCTATTTTTCAGAGGAGGAAACTGAGGCACAAGATGAGAAGTAGCTTGCTTAGGATCATGAAGCTGTAAAACAGCACTGTTTCTGTTTTCAGGGAGCTCACAATTTAAGCGATGCATAAGAGTGAATCAAGCACCCACTGTGTTCCCAGCCTTGAACTAGGTACGACAGGAAATAAGTAAGAAGATAAGATATTGACCCTGCCTTTCAAGGAGTCTTACCTGGAAAGTATGACAACCAACCACTAAATTCCCTGAGACAGGGATCCATCTGCCTGATCATGACTCCATCTCCAATGCTGACTTGGTAAGCTCAATAAATATTTCTTAAATGATTTATTGAAACAAATATACGTATTAGTTTGCAATGGGATGTCTTTTTTCAGACACAAAATGTGTGTTTTCCCACCCTGCCACTAATTCTGCAGTTCTGACACCAGCTGCGTGTCCTCCAGTTCATCCTGTTCTGACACTGACTGCCTGGAGATAACATCAGACCCCGCAGTTCTAAGGATTTAGTCACACAAGACTGCCCCCAGTTCAGATGCCAATCACAAATCCTGGGGGCCACCCATACTTCTGACTGCCTGGCTATAAATCAGAGGTTCTCACAACCTCCTCTCAGGTGCAATAATTCTGTAGAACAACCCACAGAACTCAGAAAAACACTTTATTGTGTCTGTGTGTGTGCTCAGTGACTTCAGTCATGTCCAACTCTTTGCAACCCCTATGGACGGTAGCCCACCAGACTCCTCCGTCCATGGGATTCTCCAGGCAAGAATACTGGAGTGGGTCGCCATACCCTCCTCCAGGGGATCTTCCCGACCAAGGGATTGAACTCAAGTCTCCTGCATTGCAGGCAGATTCTAGACCACTGAGCCACAGGGTAAGCCTTTATTTGTGCTTACCTGTTTATTATAAAAGATGCAACTCAGGAACAGCCAAATGAAAGCAATATATCAGGAAAGTTTTGGGGGGAGGGGTGGGTGGCAGGAATTCCATACTTCCCCAGGTATGCCACCTTCTGAGCACATCGCTTTGTTCACCAACCTAGATGCTCTCCAAACCCTACTTATTATGGGTTTTGATGGAAACTTTGTTACCTAGGAACTATTGATGGAATCATTGGGTATTGATGATTTAGTTTAATTACCAGCCTCTCTCTCTTCCCTGAAGGTCATGAGGATAGAACTTTCAGTTCTAACTTGATGATCCTGTCCAGGTCTTTTTAGCCACCTACTCTCATCCTGAAGCTATCTAGTCCCCCTCACTAGCCCACTGCCAACCCAACTAGAGTCATCCAGTGAGCAGGCAAAAGACATTTATCACTCAGGAGATTCCATGGGTTTTAGAAATGCTTTGCTAGGAACCTGGGACAAAGACCAGATATGTACTTTTATGATACCACAGGCAACTTGCAATATCATCACCTTGCAGTCCGTAGAGGATCAAGTGTGGGCTGAGCTTGGGTTTTTCAAAGATTCCCCAACCCCAGTGCATATCTGTCAGACCCCAGGCTTTCTTCCAATGAGCTGTTTTCTAGGCTAGCCCCATCCTGCACTTTACCTTGATACTCAGGCCCTAAGAGAAAGAACGGAGAGACAGAAAGGAGGACAAAGATACGCCACCATCTTCACTGAGCCCCTTCATTGAGGATGCAAACATCTGTCCCCTCCATTTTTCAGGCTGAATCTTTCCATCTAGAAATCAGGACCCACACCCTCTAGTTGCAGTTCTTCCAGGAGCACACCTGGTCTGAGCTCGAGAAATGCATGATGAGAACTACTGTCCCTCCTTCTCCCCCTGCTCCCGCCCCCAGACAGGCAAACATCCCAACTCCCCAGGAGGTGGGAGAGGCCAGAACAAGCCACTAGGATCCAGTGGACAGAGAGATGAAAACAAACTTGGCCCTTGGTGATTTTCCTCTCTGGATTTTATAAGCCAGCACAGTTTCTGAGTGAAATTGGATCCATGTGGCCCTGATTCATTTGTACAATGGGAGAGGGCTTGTGGATAAGAGAGACAGAGATCCCAGAGGCCCATTTCAGTTGATTTAACAAATCCCTTTCAAGCTTTTATTTTTTCATTACGAAGCAGAAGTTGCTTGTTCCCAAACCATACACATACATACACGCACATATGCATATGCCCCACTGGTTTCAGTAGCTCTCCAAGCCCTGAAGACTGAAATACTCCCCTGAATCAAGAGTTAGAGGAAATTTCCCCATATTCTCCACGTAGCATCTGCTGGGAAATGGACCAAGAAAGGAGTCTAGGAAGAAAAACTCGTCAGAACTGGGAGGAAAGAGGCAAAGTGCCCTTCCTGCACTAAGAAGTCAGTGCCGCTGTAGCACCTTCTTTTAGAAGGACAATCGTGGCTCTGAACCTACCTCTTGAGTCTGGGTTTAATTTTGGTTTAGGTGGGAGGGCCCTGGGCTAAGAATATGGACCCAAAGTTGGTGGGGGAACCCTGAGACAGGGTTCCCATCCTCTCTGCTGAGCAGAACCTTCCAGAGGCATCCATAGCAACATTTCATGGGCAATGCCAGACACAGCATGTGGTGTTAATAGATAGAGGAAAAATGGAGTCCAGAGAGCTCAGCTGTGGCTCCAGCTCCCCACTTACTGGCTATGTGACTGTTGTCAAGTCACTTAACCAATGAGCTTCATCCCCTTGCCTGTGCAATGAGTATAATGAAATCTGATACCTTACTGGAACAAATGAGGATGCACTGAAAATGTTTTTAACCTGCCTGCAAATGGTAAAGAATCTGCCTGCAATGCAGGAGACCTGGGTTTGATCCCTGGGTTGGGAAGATCCCCTGGTGAAGGAAATGGCAACCCACTCCAGTCTTCTTGCCTGAGAAATTTCATGGACAGAGGAGCCTGGCGGGCTGCAGTCAGACACAACTGAGCAACTGACAACTGTCACTTTCCTATGCAAAGTGAGATCCAGTTAAACCTCTCTTGGATGGTGTCAGTAACAGTCTCATTTGCAAATGTCTTCAAGGCAAAGAATCCTGCTGCTCCCCCCAGAAACGGCTGCCCTTGTCTCATACCTGTTTGGGAAGTCCTTCTTAGCATCCACCTGCTCTGCTTCTGAAACAGCTTACGTTTTATGTCATAAGTGGCCCTGAGTGTGTTTTCCTGTGATGATACAGTTGTCCTTACTGTTTTGTGTGCACACCTTCCACACATTGCCCACTACGGGAACATGAGTTTGGTAAAGTGGAGGAAGGCAGGGTTCTGGAAGGTTCCGCCCTCAGAGTCCTGGGCCATGCAGAGCTCCGAGCAGCACCGCACTTCCATTGCCCCCAGAGTCACAGAGCGGAGTCAGGCTGCCAGAAGGGTCTCTCCAGTTTCCTCATCAGAAGGCAAGTCATCTGAGCAGCTTGGACTGTTTTTCAAATCAACCGATGTGAAAATCCACCTAGAACTTGGGTTATAAAATATGTCATTTTCATCTGTGAAATGTGCGCCCACTGATCTCATATCCTCCCTGAAGATGGGGAACACTCTCACCTCCCCCCTCCAGTTTAATGTACATCTGATACGTGGGCAGACCTCAACCCCACCTGCATCTCTTGGAGCCATTTCCTTCCATTTACGAGTAAATGATGGTTCCAGTGAGCCAGGCTGATGGGAACAGCACTCACCCCGGGGCAGAGGCAGGGGGGTGTGCTCCTTCTCGCTCGCCCTTTCAGGACCTCACCTAGCACACATAGAAGCTCCAGAATGCCGAGATTCTTTGCAGCCTGCCTCTGTCCGCACCCCCAATTCAATCACGAAACCCTGCCTGTGAGCATCAAAACGAATTTTCTCTCCTAATGACTCCCTTAACGGAGCTGATGGCAGACCTTCCTCAAGGCCCCGTGGGTAAGAGGGCTGGAGAGAGTTGATCCCTGGCCTCTGTGTCCCTTTCCCCTCTGTCTCTGTGAAGCAGACATGCCCAGATGGACACATTCCCCAGAAATGCCCAGAGCTGAGAAAGAGGAGAGAGTAGTTTGAACGACAGGAGGTGGGCTGCGTGGTCCCCACGGGCTGTCCCTTTCCTGGCAGCTCCATTTCAGTTCCATTAACCTCGCTCTGCATGCACTGAGTTAATGGCCTGGGAAGGACGGATCACCCTACCTGCCCGCCCAGAGGACGGGTCTACTTGTTGCCAGTCTCAGCACTGGCAAACGTGTTGGGAGGGTTGATTTGTGGGCTGGCTCTCCAGCTGCCTGACTTTGGAAAGAAGGGATCAACTCACACCCCTGCCCCCCTCCCAGAGCTATGTGATGGGCAGCTGAGATGCTGACGGGGCTGGGAGGAAAATTCCTCCTGTTCACCTTCCTCCCCAAGGAGCCTCAGAGTTTCTCAACAGCTAGGGAGATTTAATTATGGAAACTTCCTAAGTGCACGAAAAGGGTCTGTGAATAAGAAACCCTTATATTTTGTTAACTCTTCCATTTCTGCTGTTGGATCTCATAATTCACCCACACACTTGTGAGGAAGAGGAGGCTGCATGGTGAGGCTCTAAGATGCAAAGGGAGAAATGACTTGGCAGGTTGATGTCAAGGGCCTGAGATCCAGCCTCCATGGTTGTACCTTGCTTGCACTGTCCTGACTTGGGGATTTCACGGTGCCATCTCCCAGAGTGGAACTAGACACACTCATTAATCAAGGCAGGATGGTAGATTGGAGGACTGGAGTTAGGACAGAATGGGCTGTCCGCTGTTCAGACTCACGTGACCTGGTTGAACATAGGGGTGGGCAGCAGACAGGGGCAACCCATTCATAGGCTGACCAGAGGCCTGTGACATGGTCAGGTGCAGAAAGCCATCGGCTCAACCAGTCAGGCCCTCTCTCATTTTGGAAAATGATAGGATTAAGACATCAGCAGGGACAGGAGAAGTAAGAAGCCACAAAAGAGAAGGCAGATGAGTCCTGTTGGTGACAGAGTCTAGAGGGAAGAGCCACAAATGCTGGCTTGTGGGTCCTTGGAGAACATATCCTAAGAAGTACCTTGGACCCCCACCTCACTCCACCTTTCTGTCTAAGCCCAATGCCACAGCTTCTGTCCTGAGATGTGATCATGAATATCCTTGTAAATAAATCTCCATATGCTAGACAGGCTCCCAATAAGCTGGGGAAATGGCACAGGGTGTCTTAGATTTACCTGATTAAAAATCACACAGGTGGACTTCCCTTGAGGTCCAGAGGCTAAGAATCTGCCTGCCAATGCAGGGGACACAGGTTCGATCCCTGGTCTGGGAAGATTCCACATGCTGTGGGGCAACTGACCCCACACACCACAACTACTGAAGCCTGCGTGCTGTAGAGCCTGTGCTCTGCAATAAGAGAAGCCACTGCAAGGAGAAGCCTGCACACAGCAGCTAGAGTAGCCTGCACTCCCCACAAGCAGAGAAAGCCGACATATAGCAATGAAGACCCAGCACAACCAAAAACAAATAAATCAACCTCACACAGGCAGTTTGTTCAACCTACAAACCCCTGGGTTCCTTTCCTGACCACTGGATCTGAATCTCCAAGATGGGCCAGGATATGGACTTTTTACCATACACCCTGGGTGGACTTATGGCACGTTAGGAAAACGCTAGTTTATTCCCATCCTTTTTAATCCCTGTAAGTCAGTTGAATTGACTGTGCAACACCACACTGCTTTAAAAAAAAAAAAAAAAGGTGCGATAACCATTTAGGGGTACGGCCAGGCAAAAAAAAAAAGGAAGTTGCACAAATTTCTTGTCCCCTCCATTTGCCCACAGCCCCGAGGTAAGATATTCTAGCAATTGGAGCAGATTCCCTCTGGATGGCTATGATACAAATGACATGTCCAGGGCCTTGAATTCACTGCTGCTGAGCTACCATCTTCAGTGGTTAAGTCATGGCTCTGCCTTAACTCTGTTCCCAAAGATTCATTTTTCTCTTCTGTGGTAAGAGAATTTTTAGCCGGACACATAGCAGCTCAAAATAAAGAATGTACTTTCCAGCTTCCTTGAGGCTATGTGTTTTGTGTATTAGTTGCTCATTTTTATCCAACTCTTTGCTATCCTATGGACTGTAGCCTGACCCAATGGACAACAACCCACCAGGCTCTTCTGTCCATGGGATTCTCCAGGCAAGAATACTGAAGTGGATAGCCGTTCCCTTCTCCAGGCTATCTCCCCGACCCAGGGATGGAACCTGGGTCTCCTGCACTGCAGGTAGATTCTTTACCATCTGAGCCACCAGGGCGGAGGCGGCCATGTGACTAAGTTGTGGCCAATGGGATGTGAGCAAAAGCAATGCACACAACTTATTGATCAGGATTTACGGGAAAGATGTGTGCTCTTCCTGCCTCCTTTTCCTATCTACTGGTTGGAATGCAGAGCAGGTGGTGAGGCACCTTGGGCCATGTGAATGAGGCTTTTCCAGAGGAAACAGAACCAATAGGATGCACATGTGTGTGCATGATATGTGTGTATTATATATTTATTTTATATGTTTACACACAGATTTATTATAAGGAATAGACTCACATTTTTATGGATACTGACAAGTCCCAAGTTCTGCAGTTGGCAAGGTGGAGAGCTGGTGATGTCATTCTAGCCCAAAGACCAGCAAGTTCAAGGCCAAGGAAGAACCAGTGTTTCAGTTCAAGTCCAAAGGTAGGAAGAGAAAAGTGTTCCAGCTTGAAGGTGGACAGGCAGGAGGAGTTCCCTCTTATGTGGAGGGGGTGGGGATCAGCCCTTTTGCTCTGGTCAAGCTTTCAAATGGTTGGATGAAGCCCACCCACATTTGGGAGGGCAATCTGCTTTACTATGTCTATCAATTTAAATGCTGCTGCTGCTGCTAAGTCGCTTCTTTCGTGTCCGACTCTGTGACACCCCATAGACGGCAGCCCACCAGGCTCCCCCATCCTTGGGATTTTCCAGGCAAGAACACAGGAGTGGGTTGCCATTTCCTTCTCTAATGCATGAAAGTGAAAAGTGAAAGCAAAGCCACTCAGTCGTGTCTGACTCACAGCCACCCCAGGGACTGCAGCCTACCAGGTTCCTCCATCCATGGGATTTTCCAGGCAAGAGTACTGGAGTGGGTTGCCATTGCCTTCTCCAGATTTAAATGCTAAACTCATCCAAAATCAATGCTGCAGAAATACCCAGAATTATGTTGACCAGATATATGGGCACCCCATGGGTGCAGTTAAGTTGACACATAAAATGAACTATCACAATGTGCAACTTGAGGGATGACAGAGCAACAAGGAAGAGGGGCCTTGACTTCTATACCATGGAACTAGCATGCCAGCCCTGTTGCAGGAGAGAAAAGTAGACTATATTGTATAAGCCACTATTATTTTGGACTTTGTTATAGCATTACTGCAGCTGTATCTATATCTTAACTGTAGGGTTTTGGTGCAATTTTCAACCAGGGTTATCTTTTCAGTGGAGTTTATCTCACTTTATGGCAAGGCTTAACCCCCAACTCCCTAGAAGATTCCCACACGTGCCTCTTGTCCATGACAACTGGTCCTGCACCTCACAGGTCCTTGTTCTGAGGGACAGGATATCAGAGGCAGATGTCGACTTCCACTAACATACGCAACGGCATCCTAGCATACTCCACACACACAGTGAATTATTTGTTTATTTATTTATCTATTCATTTTTGGCTGTGCTAGGTCTTTGTTGCTACACGTGGGCTTTCTCTCATTGCAGCAAGCGGGGGCTGCTCTCTAGTCGCGGTGCACGGGCTTCTCGTTGTGGTGGCCTCTCGTTGCGGAGCACGGGCTCCAGGGCACGTAGGCTCAGTAGTTGTGCTGTGCAGGCTTAGTTGCCCTGTGGGATGTGAAACCTTCCCAGACCAGGGATCGAACCCATGTCCCCTGCATTGGCAGGCAGATTCTTAACCACTGGGCCACCAGGGAAGTCCAGAGAGAATTTTTTTAAAAGTCCTTTCCTCTATTTAGCAAAGTTACTTTCAGTAATGATTATGAAATAAACAATAATAATGGCCAGAAAAGAAACACAGTGAAAATGTTATTTTATTAAACTTCTTATGTTAACGCATTCCAATAAAAAATAAAAAATAATATTTTAGGTAAATTAGTAATTAATAAATGACTTTTAATAAAACCCAAGCATTTGCAAATGGCATAATTTAGGCACTATTAAATCCAGAAGTCTGCAAGCAATAAATGCTGGAGAGGGTGTGGAGAAAAGGGAACCCTTTTACATTGCTGGTGGGAATGCAAACTAGTACAGCCACTATGGAGAACAGTGTGGAGATTCCTTAAAAAATTGCAAATAGAATTGCCTTATGACCCAGCAATCCCACTGCTGGGCATACACACCGAGGAAACCAGAATAGAAAGAGACACATGTACCCCAATGTTCATCGCAGCNTTTTAAAATAATAATAAATTTTGATATTAAAGATATTATTTAAATTATGCAGAATATTTCACATATGAACTAAAATTTGCACTTAACCAAATAATAGCATTACATTTCATGGCTTGTTTCATTGTTTTAAATTTTAAACACAAATAAAAATTTCAAGTGGTCACACAGATGACAGAATTGGAGGAACTCAAGATCTAGGCTGCTTCTTTAAAATCTCTGTGCTATCACTGTTGAATGAGTCTACTGTTCAAATGCAGAAATATGTCATACTCCGGGAGCTGGAGACAAACTCCACCTGAAGCAACCATATTAGTCGTTCAGTCGTATCTGACTCTTTGTGACCTCATGGACTGTAGCCTGACAGTCTTCTCTGTCCATGGAATTTTCCAGGCAAGAGGACTGGAGTGGGTAGTCATTCCCTTCTCCAGGGGATCTTCCAGATGCAGGGCTCAAACCCAGGTCTCCTGTATTACAGGTGGATTCTTTACCGTCCAAGCCACCAGGAAAGCCCCCACCTGAAGCAAACCCTACCCCAAACAATCATGAACTGACTTGTAAAACTGAGTCCATGTGTGTCAAGAGGCAACTGAATGCTAGAAATACTCTCAATTAACTTCCATGTGCATGCAGTGCTTATCAAAGAATAAGCAATTAAACTGCTAATTTGAAGCTTACGTTTATTTATTTAGATATAATTGACATATAACAGAATATTAGTTTTAAGTATACAACATGATTTGATGTATATATGTGTATATGTATATATATATTGCAAAATTATAATCAGAATAAGTTTAATTAGCATCCATCACTGTACATAGTTGTACATTTTTTCTTGTTATGGAAATGACCTACTCTCTTCGCAACCTTTGAATATACCGTACAGCATTGCTAATTATAGACACCATGTTGTACATTACATCCCCAGATTTATCTTATATCTGGAAGTTTGTACTTTTTGACCATTTTCACCCATTTTGCCCAACCTCCCACCCCCAATCCCAAGGCTCCAGTATTTTTATGGGTTCATTTTTTTCAGATTCCATTTATAAATAAGATCATACAGGATTTGTCTTTTTCTGTCTGACTTATTTCACTTAATATAATGCCCTGAAGATCCATCCGTGTTGTAGCAATTGGCAAGATTTCCTTCCTGTTTTATGGCTGAATAATATATATATATGAGTAATATATGCATGTATTTTCTTCAGTCAATCATCCATCAGTAAACATGTATGTTGTTTCCACGTCTTGGAAAATAATGCTGCAATGAACACAGGAATGCAGGTGTCTTTTTGAGACAGTGATTTCACTCCCATTAGATGAATACTCAAGTGTGGAACTGCAGTACCAGGCAGTAGTTCTGTCTTCAGTTTCTTGAAACTGTTTTACATCCCCCCCCCNCCCCCCCCCCCCCCCACGGAGCACAAGGGCTCTGCTTACTCCACATCCTCACCAACACTTGGTGTTTCTTGTCACTTTAATAATGACCATTCTAACAGGCACGTGGTGGTATCTCACTGTGCTTTTGGTTTACACTTCCCTGATGATTAGTGATGTTGAGCACCTTTTCGTGTGCCGGTTGCCCACTTGAAGGTCTTCTTTTGAAAAATGTCTATTCAGATCCTTTGCCCACTGTTTAATCAGGTTTTTTGGTGTTTTGCTATTTAGTTGTAAGAATGCTTTCTATATTGTGTGTAGTAACTGATTTTCATATTCATAGTGTACAGATATTTTCTCCTGTTCATAGTTGCCTTTTCACTTTGTTGATCATCTCCTTTGCTGTGCAGAAGCTCTTTAGTTTGGCGTAGTCTCATTTGTTTACTTTTGCTTTTGTTGCCTTTGTTTTTAGTATCCAGCCCCCAGATCACTGCCAACACCTATGTCAAAGAGCTTACTTCGTAGGTTTTTTCCTAAGGGTTTTATGGTTTCCGATCTTATGTTCAAGTTTTTAACCCATTTTGAGTTAAATTTTGTGTTATGTCCAGTTTAGTTCTTTTACATGTGACTGTCCAGTTTTCCCAACACATTTATGGAAGAAACTACCCTTTCCCCATTGTTTAGTCTTGGTTCTTTTGTCATAAACTAATTGACTATATACATGTGGATTGATTTCTGGGCTCTTTATGATGTTTTATTGATCTATGGGTCTGTTTTTATGCCAAGACCACATTATTTTGGTTACTATAGATTTTAATACAGTTTTAAATTAGAAAGTGTGATGCCTTTAGCCTTGTTCTTCTTCCTCAAGCTTGCTTTGGCTACTCTGTGGCTTACATATTATTATTAACTCTCAACAGTAATTGTCAAAATTATTTAGAACTTAGGCCAACAGGAGACTTTCCATGGAATATTTTATCATCAGTGTATAGAATTTCCAGTGCATAATGGTACTAGAAAACTGACTGACTGTTAGTCACTGTTGATGTTTATAAATTCTCTGCAGACATCATGCATCCTGTTGCTGGCATCTGGGCTGACCACTACCACTGCCCGGCCCTACCACGCCACAGCATTTTGTCCTTAAATCCCCTCATAAGATGTGAGGGCCTAATTATTTTTGGCTCAGCTGCTTTATCTTTCTCTGGAAGACAAAGTTTGGGCACATGAGGACCCAAAACACTGTAACTTTCAGATCTTGCCAACCAAAACACATAATACTTGTACTTTGTTTTAAATGGTAATAATTGCATTATATGAATGGGCGGATGGTTAACTGCCCTTCTTTATTAGCCATGGTGAATAACCACAGCAACGTGCTTTAGAAATGACAGCACACACTCTGGCGAAGCTTGAATGAGTTTTGCCAGAAATCAAAAGAGCCTCGATTTGGACTGAGGAGTCCATGGTGATGGGTGGGGAGTGGTCAAGGCCCGTGGAAGGGGTGAAAGCTGAAGGCAGGTTGATGGAACACGGCGCCCGGGCGACAAGTGGAAACAAGCAAGGAAAACAGTCACTGTCCATAACAGGAACTACTGTTTAGCCTTTTTTCTTTTTTAATGTTTCTCGTTGTTTTTCTTCCCAACAACTCTTCAAAATGAGCTCAGGAAGTTAATTAATATTTGTTTAAGGTCTTTCAGGTAGAGAGGTGGGATTGAACCCATGACCTTACCACTTCACCACCAGACCTCCAACACTGGTTCCTACACTGTCCTGTGTATAGCCCAGCCTGGGCACTGGGACTCAGAGGTAGCCTCCAGGGGCTGCGAACTTGGACAGGGTCATGGAAAGAGTGAGATATTTTGGTATGCCACACCAAGCATGAGATCTGAGCATGTGCCAGACCCACTGGTTCTCAGAACTGAGGGCAGGCTAAGGCCTCGCTGGGCCCTCCCAGGTGGCGCTAGTGATAAAGAACCTGCCTGTCAGCGCAGGAGACATAAGAGGCGCGGGTTCAGGCCCTGGGTTGGGAAGATCCCCTGGAGGAAGACATGGCAATCCACTCCAGTATTCTTGCCTGGAGAATCCCATGGACAGAGGAGCCTGGTGGGCTACAATCCTTAGGATCACAAAGAGTCCGACACGACTGAAGTGGCTTGGCACATATGCACAGGCCTCACTGGCAGCCAGGCCCACTTGAAGCAGAGTCCCTGGGCACCAAGGTATTGATAGAACTATTAATTCCCTCTAGCTGGGGTCAGGATTCCTCTGAGAGGGGTTTGTAGCAGGGCTTGGAGGGTTACTGAAGCTGGGGGCCAGGCCACACCAGGTCACATTGCATCTCTCCTCTCAAGAACACCTTTGGGAGCACTGAACCAAAGAGTTGCAGGTGAGACCTCAGATTTGACAACCACATGGTGAGAGGTGGGGCTCTTGAAAGGGGGGCTGTTAAGCCCCTTCCTCCCAAGAGCCAGCCTTGGGTGCAAACAGGAGGAGGGATATCTTCCCGGTGAATGTAGAATCACAGAACAGTTCAGGATTGATTTTTTGAAGACTGAGAAGGCCAAATGCCTTTATTTCTTTGTTTCTAGCAGCGAGGGCCTGAAACGATTCAGGAATCTTTCACTGTTGGCATCCTTATCAGAGGGATCCAGTGTTTTATTTATCCAACAATTATCTGCTGAGTGTCTGTTATGTGCCCAGCCCTCTTCTGGGCGTGGACAGCTCACAGTGAACAGCGCAGAAACCCCTGCCTTTGTGGAGCTCCGTGCTAATGGGGGAGAGAGACCATAAATAAAAATAAGGGAGAGAAGAGTGCTATGGAGAAATCGAAGTCAGCTAAAAAGGCGGATGGCTCCGGGGGTGCAGTTTCGATGAGCGGTCAGGGCAGGTCTCTGTAAGGAGCGAATGTGTCAGGCTAGGTCTGAGCATCCATCACTTGAAGTGATGAGTGAAAGGGTCTGTCTCTTAGTTCAGAGGCACACTGTGGGGACACAGGGAAAGTGAAGAGACAGCCGCTGCCTTCAGGGGAACAGGGTGAGCACACCAGAAACGGCATGAGGCGTGCACACAGAAGCAGGGGGACAAATGACAATTACCAGGAAGCACACTGACCATCTGTCAGGCAGGCTGCCGGGGGCGAGGGAGCAGCAGTGGTCTCTATGGTGATTCTATCAGAAGTGCATCCTGAATGTCACGGGCTTCCCCAGCTGGAGGTGAAAAGCTGTGCCCACTAACCTTAATGCCTAAACCTTGGTGCTCCAAGCTCCCAGCTATATGGTGGCACGAAGTCCAGCCTTTTAGGGAGTCACTCCTGTCCAGCCTGAGATGCTTCAGGGAGGTTCCGTGTGACACGAAGCCTCCCTGCCTCGTTGTTTACAACTATAAGCCAAGTCCCAGCCCCAACAGCACCCCTGCTATGTCACTTCTAGGGGCTCATTCTATTGCCAGTATCTTGCCGCAGCCAAGTCCGTGACTGAATAGTGAAGCCCAGAGCCAGTGATGGAGAAGGCTGCCTGTGATTTTGCCACCGCTGGTGTTGCCGCTCTTACAATGTGAAAGGGAAGTGCTCTGGGCACAGAGAGGGAAACAAAGGCTGGTATCTGAGATGCTATCTAGCTGGTCGAGCATCTCATCTCCCCTGGACAGGCTGCGAGAAGGCCTCCACCGTGGCCCCCACCCCCAGTGGCTATTGCCAGAGTGTTCACAGTCCAGGAAGGCACTGCTGCACAGGTGGCTCCACTGAGTCACCCCCTGCCTCTACCCCTGAGAGCAAATCTGACTTTGCAAACAAGGAACATGCTTCATCTCACACAGACATGGTTGTCACCTGAAAAGGAGTTTTGAGCAGCCCATGTTCCAGATTCTTCAGCTCACGGGCATGCAAAGCCCCTTTATCTCAAGCCCCTTTATCTCAAACCACACACATGCACCAAGGGGCTGGGGCAGGAAGATGGCATTTAGCAACATGCCTCCCTGGCAAGGGTGGGCCGGTGACTGGGCCAGGCTTCCTGTTCCAGACACCCTTCTCACACAGGGGAGTGCGTTTTGCGTGTCCCTGCCATTCTCCTGTTACCTGCTTTCCTTTGCCTCTCATCCCTCCCTCTGCTTTCACCAGCCCTCATTCCATCAGACGTGTTTGTGTCTATGCCCCTGCAGTAGAAAAGGTTTTTCTTCTATCGCCAGGAAGCTCCCTGGTCATCATGCAAATCAGTGTACACACTGGAAGTTACTGCCTGACAACTCCGATTGTCAGAAACACCCGACCCTAATATGAGGGGTGGTGGGACTAAGTTCCAGCTTATATCAAGATGCTCAGAATGTCCTATGGCACATAATGTGCATTTAACTTGCAAAGATGGATGTTTTGCAGTGCATGTCAAGATCTTGGAAAATAAAATATCTTTAGAAGCAATTGGTTCAATATACTCTGGTACATACACACAGTACTATGCAGCTATAAGAAAAAATGAGGAAGTCACTATGAACTGATATGGAATGATTTCCAGATGTTATTAACTGAACAAAGCAAAGTAGAAAAGGCATAGATGGCATGCTATCTTTTGTGTGAGAAATAAGAGAAAATATGAAAATGTACCTGTATCAGTTTGTGATTACAAATAGAAAAATAGGAAAGATCAAGCAGAAAATAATGACATTGGTATCCACAAAAAATAAGAAGAAATGGTGCTTTAGACTGCAATATTTGTGGAATTCCTGGGAGAAGAATTTGTATGTTGAAACCCATGTAATGGTGCTAGGGGATAAGACCTGTGGGTAATTAGGTCATGAGGGTGGAGCCCTCGTGATCGGGATTAGTACTCTTATAAAAGAAGCCCCAGAGAGCTCCCTTGCCCCTTCTGTCATGTGAGGACACAATTAAAAAGTCTGTGGTCTATGAACCCGGAGAAGGCAATGGCACCCCACTCCAGTACTCTTGCCTGGAAAATCCCATGGATGGAGGAGCCTGGTAGGCTGCAGTCCATGGGGTCGCGAAGAGTCGGACACAACTGAATGACTTCACTTTCACTTTTCACATTCATGCATTGAAGAAGGAAATGGCAACCCACTCCAGTGTTCTTGCCTGGAGAATCCCAGGGACGGGGGAGCCTTGGTGGGCTGCCGTCTATGGGGTCGCACAAAGTTGGACATGACTGAAGTGACTTAGCAATAGCAGCAGCAGTCTATGAGCCAGGAAATGGGCTCTCTCCAGACATCAAAATCTGTGAGGACTTCGATCTTAAACTTCCCAGCCTCCAGAACTGTGAGAAATAACTTTATTTTGTTTAGGAGATCAAACTAGTCAATCCTAAAGGAAGTCACCTCTGAATATTAATTGGAAGGACTGATGCTGAGGCTGAAGCCCCAGTGCTTTGGCCACCTGATGCAAAGAGCTGACTCACTGGAAAAGACTGATGCTGGGAAAGATTGAAGGCAGGAGGAGAAGGGGACGACAGAGAATGAGATGGTTGAATGGCAACACCGACTCAATGGACATGAGTTTGAGCAGACTCCAAGAGACAGTGAAGGACAGGGAAGCCTGGCGTGCTGCAGTCCATGGGGTCACAGAGTCGGACATAACTGAACGACAATAAAATAAGCCACTCAGTCTACGGTAATTGTTATAGGAACCCAAATGGACTGAGATGGAAATCGGTACCAAGATGTGGGGGTGCTGTTGTAACAAATACCTTTTTAAATGTGGAAGTGGCTTTGGAACTGGATAAACGGTGGAGGCTGTAAGAATTTGAAGTGCTTGCTAGAAAAAGCCTGCATCACCATAAATGGACCATTAAAGACTCATTCTGGAGGGAGCTCAGAAAGAAAAGAGGAGAGCAGCAGAGAAAGCCTCAATTTTCTTAAAGAATACCTAGGTAACCCCGAGCAGAATGTTGGTAGAAACACAGAGGGTAAAGGCCATCATCGTGAGGTCCCAGAAGGAAATGAGGAATGTGTTCTTGAACAATGGAAAAAGGGAGATCCTTGTTATAAAGTGGCAAAGAACTTGGCTGAATTATGTTCTATGCAACACAGAACTTATGAGTGATGAAATCTGGGTGTTTGGCCAAAGCAATATCTAAGCAGTGTTGAAGGAGCAGTCTGGTTCTTTACTGTTTTCAGTGAAATACAAGAAAAAGTAAATTATTCTACACAATATTCATACACATGCACACACAAGTGGGAAATTATTCAGATAAAAGGAGAAGGAGGTCCTGTCATTTGCAACAACGTGGATGGACCTTGAGGGCATTGCGTGCATGTGTCTCAGTCATGTCTGACTCTTTGCAACCCCACGGACTGTAGCCCACCAGGCTCCTCTGTTCATGGAATTTTCCTGGCAAGAATACTGGAGTGGGTCGCCATTACCTACTCCAGGGGATCTTCCTGACCCAGGGATCGAAACTGCGTCTCTGTCATCTCCTACACTGGCAGGTGGATTCACCTGGGAAGCTCCCCTTAAGGGCATTATGCTAAGTGAAACAAGTCAGACAGAGAGAGACAAATACTGCATGATCGTACTTACATATAGAATCTTAAAAAACAAACAAACAAAAAAGGCAAAACAAAACCCAAACCCATCGATTTCAAGAACAGATTGGTGGTTACCAGATAAGTTTGTTCATCAAAATGTAAGCAGAGGGCTTCCCCTGTGGTCCAGTGGTTAAGAACTACCTGCCAATGCAGGGGACATGGTTTTGATCCCAGGTCTGGGAAGAGCCCACAGGCTGCCAGGCAACGAAGCCTGTGTACCACAACTACTGAAGCCTGTGAACCTACAGCCTGTGCTCCACAAAAAGAGAAGCCACCGCCGTGAGAAGCCTGAGCACCACAACTGGAGAATAGGCCCTGCTCACCACAACTGGAGGAAGCCTGCAAACAGAGCAACAAAGACCCAGAACAGCCAAAAATAAATGTTTCTGAAAGTGTAATCGGGATTTAAAGATGTGTAATATTCTCAGCCTGGGGCTTCCCAGGCGCCTCTGCCTGCAGTGCAGGGGACATGGGTGAGATGCCTGGATGGGAAGATCCCCTGGAGAAGGAAATAGCAACCCACTCCACTGTTCTTGCCTGGGAAAATCCTTGGACAGAGGAAAAGAGTCGGACATGACAAAGCAACTAAACAGCAACCGTATCCTCAGCCTAATCGTGTTGAAAAGTACGAGAAAGCCTGGTAAGCTGAGAACACTATCAGGGTGTTGAAATGACCATCTGCTCCGATCAGTCAGCTCAGGAAAGTGAAAGAAGAAGCCCCGCATCCCTAAGGTGATTCAGGCCCCGGTGCAGCTGAGCCTTGGTGGGCACACCTCGTGGGGGCCCTAGATGCAGTCTTTGACAGCTTCCCTGCGGCACTGTCTGGGCCCACACACTGCGGACAGGAGCCATGGGGGCATGGCTTCCCTCACCTAGACTTCTAAGGCCACTGGGCAGAGCCACAGGTTCAGAAGCCCACCCCTGAGGAGAGTCACTGCTCTAGACCCCAGTCAGCAGGAGCGGTCCAGGCAGAGAACCACTGCACGGAGAGGGTCACTGCAGAGACCCCCAATGCCCAGAGGAGCGGTGGGGCAGGGCCTCCCAGAACATCGGGTGCTGGACCCTTGTCCCATAGAGCTGCAGAGGCAGGACCCCTGCCCGCCTATGTGCAGTCTGTGCGTTGTTCTCCTGTCTTTAAGTCTCATGCGGCTTGCCTTGTTGGGTTTGGACTTGCTCCAGACCGTTCCCTCCTCCCTTCTCTCCTGTCTCTCCCTTTTGGAACGGGAATGTCTATAAGTCCCACCACTGCGTTTTAGAGACATATAACCAGTTTAGGTCTATGGGTTCACAGCTGGAGAGCAGTTTGCCTCAGGATAAATCAAACCTCGAGTCTCACTCTCACCTGACTTAGATAATACTTGGGGGAAACCTTGGACTCAGACTTCACACTTGCTGCTGGAAGGAGTTAAGACTTTGAGGCTGTTGGGATTGAATGAATGTATTTTGCATGTGAGAGGTATGTGGTTTTTTTTTTGGTATATTAAATATACTTAATATTTGTGTCCCACCAAATTCATATGTTGAAATCTAATCTCCAGTGGGATAGAATTTGAAGATAGGGGGCTTTGGGGAGGGGTCATGAGGGTGGAGCTCTCATGAACGGAGTTACTGCCCTTATATCAAGCCCCATAGAGCTCACTTTTCCCCTTCTTCTGTGAAAGGTTATAGCCAAAGTAAGGCTGTCTGTGAACCGGGAAGCAGGCCCTCACCAGACGCTGGATCTGCCAGGGCCTTGATCTTGGACTTCCAGACTCCAGAATTGTGAGAAATAAATTTTTGTTATTTATAAGTCCCCAGTCTATACCATTTCATTATAGCAGCCTTAAAAGACAGGGAGAATGGGGTGGAAGGGATATGTGAGGAAGTGGTACTTTTCTGAGGGTATCTTTTTAAAATAGTTTTGACTTTTGTAAAAAAAAAAAGTCAATAGTCTATAAATACCAAAAGTAAATTAAATAGATAAGGAGAGGCAGAGAAAAGAGATGGAAGGGAAACTGAAACAAGAGGATATCGCTGTTCTTAGGAAATATACACTGCAATATCTAAGAATAAAGAACTATGATGTATGTAGCTTATCACAGCATTCAAAAAAAATTATGTATAAACATTTATAATTATGTGTATGAGAGAGAAAATACATAATAGATGGGGTAAACTGTAAACAATAGGTAAATCTGGATAAAGCGCATATGAATGTTCTTTGTGCAATATTTAGTTTTGCAACTTTTTTGTGACTTTGCAATTCTTTCTAAATAAAATGCTTAAAAATGCCTTTCCATTTGCCTTTCATTTAACCATTTTCTGGTATGTTCATAGGACTTCCCAGGTGGTGCTAGTGGTAAAGAATCTGTCTGCCAATGCATGAGACATAAAAGACCTGAGTTCAAGCCCTGGGTTGGGAAGATCCCCTGGAGAAGGGCATGGCTATCCACTCCAGTATTTTTGCCTGGAGAATCCCATGGACAGAGGAACCTGGTGGGCTACAGTCTATAGGGTCTCAAAGAGCCAGACACGACTGAGTGACTAATGCTTGATACTTTACTTGTCGTGTTCATATGCACTGGTACTTTTGATCTTCCCAGCAACCCCACTGAGGCAGGCAGGACAGGCATTGTTATTTACATTTCCCATTTTACAAGTACAGAAGTTGCGGAACAAAAGATGTTGAGTGACTTACCAGGTATCACATCCTGAACCCTCAGCTCCAAATGGAAAGTCTAAGCTTCCTCCCATGATAACCACATACACTTTCCCATCTGCCAGACTCCATTTACAATTCCTGCTAGTAATCTCTCCAGGAGGTAATTAATTCCATAATTCTATCACCATGAGTTTATTAGTCAGCCTTTGAAACCCAACTTAAGAGTCAGTTCTCACTGATCCCCTGCCCCCCAGAGTCCCAGAGGGCCATCATCTGTTCTCTGCAGCATCAGTACACGCATTTACTCTAGAACTGAGGACACATAGTGTTATTTCCTATTTGCTTCTGTTTGCCTCCATGAAGGGCAAGGACCAAGTATGTTTCCTCTGACCGCCAGCCCCAAGCTCTGAGCCTGGCTCTGAATGTTTGATGAATAAATGACTGTGGGGCTGAATGAAATCTCCTCTTATTTGACCTAAACTCACCTCAATCAAGTCTCAAAGTGAGCCTTTCATCGTGGAAATGGAATTAAGTAGGATTAATGTTGACGCTGTCCTGGCTGGCATACCTCGCTGGCCCCATCCCTTTCTTTCACGGGGTAGCAGATTAAGAGAGGTGACAGGTCACAGGGAAGCAGTGTGGTGTTTCTCCTAATACAATAAAGAGCACCCTATGAATGTGGTTTAGAGGGAAGGTCCCTAATCTGGCCAACATGTAGGAAGCAGCGGTGTGGACTAAGTTTGGGGGAGGCAGTGGACAAAGGAGCAGAAGCCTGGGGGTCGGGGTAGGGGGCTTAGCAGGAAATTTCTCCTGAATCACAGATTCCAAATCAACTCATGGTTCAGCCCACTAGGGAAATGAGAATTTGAGTGCAGTGACATTTAACACAGTTCAGGTGACTACTTCCCCCACATAAGTAGACCAGAAAATAAGCAAGAAAGGGACATTGCACACCCATCTTAGGAAACCTAACTGATGTTTACCTTCCCGATTCACCACCCTCAGGGGACCAGGGGCTATGATCTCTCCGGCACAGCTCTGTGCAGAGTGTGAGCAGATAGAACCTCCCAATAAACCCGTGGATTTGAGACAAGGCTGAAATCTTATTTGAAGGGATTTGCTTTCGATTTCATTTTTTTAAACGCGTTTTTAATAACAAGCCTATTCAATCAAAAGGCGGCATTAGACTCCTTGGAACAGCAGTGGGCTCTTCCTCGATGTAATTGGGATCCTTTTCTAAACCCACTGCTTTTGATTCTGCCAGCTCAGATCTCTCCTTGGTCAGTAACTCACAAAGCCTTGTCATCAGTGGTGTGGAGGAAATGCAGTTAGGAGCATCCCTAAGTACACCTCTGGACCATCCCTGTAAGGCAGGAGAGCAAGTTCCCATTCCCTGGCCGCCAGTGAGTGACATTATGCATGTAAATTTTAATGCTGGAGAGGGGTGGATCCTGGTACCTGGATACCCACCCCTCTCACAGCATTGAGAGCCAAATCAGCCTCTCTTTAACTTTCTCACTGTTACAAATTTGTGACATAGTCAATTCACTGTTTTCCTAGAAGTATTCCAAACCTAGCAGAGTTTAATCTAATAATGATACAGACCTTCTCGAGTCCAGGGACAAGGACAGAATGAGCACCTAATCTAAGGAGACAAAGTCTAAAATTTAATATATTCTCAACACAGCAGCCAGACAGATCCTGTAAGAGCCTATAGAATATGTCTCTCCCCTGTCAAACCTCCATGTGGCTTCCCATTGTACCCAGAAAACCCCTACAGTGGCTGCAAAGCCCAGGGTGATCAGGTTCCATCACTTCTTGGACCTCATCCTCTGCAGTTTTCCCCTTTGTTACCCCATCCCTGCGACCCAGGCCCCCACCCCTGTTCCTCCAGCACACCAGGCCCATAGGCTCCATGCTTGCTATTGCCTCTGCCTGGGTCCTCCTCTCCCAAGCATCCCCATGGCTCTGGTTCCTCATTCCTTTACTTCTTCACTGAAGCATCATCTCAGAAAGGCCTGCCCTGAAGACCTTGTCTTAGATCACGGCACCCCCACCCTTCCTCTGCCCTCCTCCTGATGTAGCCCTTGTTACCAGCTGACACACCACGTGTTCCAGTGATCTGCTTACTATCTGGGGCCTCTAGTAGACAGTGAAGTTCTATCAAGGTGGGCATTTTTGTGTGTTTTACTCACCACTCACCTCATGAGGACCTAGAATAGCACCACATACATAGTATAATAAATACTCCAAACAGGTTTGCAGAAAGAATGAAAGGGAAGAAGGTGGAGACTTCTGGACCCCAAATCCCACCACCTTCTAACAGGGCTCCTGCCCCAGGCTTCTCTGGTTCAGCCTTGACTCATGACTTCTGCCCTCTCCCATGGCCCGGCTCAAATTTGACCTGTGCCCATGACAACAGAGGGGCCAAGACATGGGGAAGTAACCTCAGCATTTCCCAGAGCTGTGGCTTCACTTGAGTCTATGACACTCTTCCTTGATTTGGAGATGTGTAATTGACTCTCCAGTCCCTCATCACCTCTCTCCTTCAGGCAAAGAAATCCCAATATCTGAAAGAAAGAGAAGCCTTCCCTGGCGGTCCAGTGGTTAAGACTTCGCCCTTGCAATACAGGAGGTGCAGGTTCAATCCCTGGTCAGAGAATTAAGGTTCCACATGCCATGCACTGCAGCCAAAGTTTTTTTTTTTTTTTAATAAAATTGAAAACAGAGGAAGGAAGGAAGAGAAAGAGAAAGAAAACCTCCGACTATTTTATTTAGGCAAATAAGCCATCGGTTTGGCCAGAACAGGTGATCATGAAGCACATGCAACCGCGGGCTAGCGGCAAGGCAGGATCCCCTCCCATTGCTGAGCCTGCCTCCTAACCCTCACCATTCGCAGCCCTGTCCAAGGCCTCCTCCCACAGACGCATCGCTGAGCCAGCTCGAAGAGGAGCCCCTCTTTGGATCTCAGAGAAACGTACACTTTCAGAATCATAAAGTACACATGGACCCGGAAGAGAAATTCGACAGACACCCGTCCCTTCCTGCCAAGGCAGTTCTTTCAAGACTCGCCAACGTTAACATCCAATGAAAGTGAAAGTGTTCGTCAATCAATCGTGTCTGACTCTTCTCAACTGTGTCCGACTCTTTGCAACCCCATGGACTGTAACCTGCCAGGCTCCTCTGTCCATGGGATTCTCCAGGCAAGAATACTGGAGTAGGTAGCCATACCCTTGTCCAGGGGATTTTCCTGACCCAGGGATCGAACTTGAGTCTCCTGCACTGCAGGCAGATTCTTTACTGTCTGAGCCACCAGGTAAGCCTAGCATCCAGAGCTGCTGTCTAAACATGCGCACACAGGTGCAGGGATTTCTCAGTGTCAGAGAGCATGGCAGAAGCATGTGCCATCTGGCTTTTGAAATTATCAAGGAGGGGCACCCCTTCGCTGGGGAGACACCTTAAGGCAGGTTTCACATCTGAGATACACCCGGTTGTGGGAGGAGAAATTTCGAGAGGTCTTTTTCAGATGCCATGAGTGTCAGGCTCCCAGTCTTCCCATCCACCACGAGCGCATCCCCCTCCACCAGTGGTCACAGCAGTTCTGGAAACCAGAGGGAATAAGGATGCCTATGCAAATGTGCATGTTGGGGTGGAGGGAGGTGTGGGCCACAAACTCTGCCGAACACTGTTCCCAGTCATTCCAGATGAAATTCAATTGAAATGAAACAGTTTTCAAAAACAATTTCTGGGTAAGTGGTGGAGAAAATAAGATCACCCTGAACACATGGAGGGAAGGAAGTAGCAGCCTGCCCCCTCCCCCTGCCCACCAGAGCAGAGATGTGTTCTGGTCCACAGGCAGGCGAGGCTGGCAAGGTTCCTTCCTCCCATACCTTCGCACAGAGGCATCGGCTGGGCTCGGACAATGACTTGTGTGGGTTGTCATGACGATGAAATTGAAACTGGGGTAAACAATAGCCACTCAACCAGCAGCCTAACCTCAGAACCGACCTGTCATTACGATGGCAGCCGCCTGGGCCTCATATAGATATCAAGAGATGAGCATCTCTGAGCAGCTTTCATACCAGGTGGCTAAACAGGAGGTTGGAAATCAACTGGCTCTTTTTGCCCTTTCTTGAGCTAAACTAGGGGATCGAGCGGCATCCTAGGAAAGGTCCCCTGAGCCTGTAGAGGGACCGAAAAGCACAGAAAGCTATTGGAGTGGCCCCAGACGCCCACCGCACCCCAGCAGAAAAGGTGAAGCACTGGTCCCCCATCCCAAGCTCAGAACCCTCCGAAATCAGCTCACTGTGGGTCAGACAGGTCATTCAGGACTCCGTGTGTGTGTGTGTGTGTGCAATTGCTCAATCATGCATGACTCCATCACCCCATGGACTGTAGCCCACCAGGCTCCCCTATCCATGGGACTTCTCAGGCAAGAATACTAGAGTGGTTTACCATTTCCTCCTCCAGGGGATCTTCCCAACCCAGAGATCAAACCCGAATCTGCTGCTTGGCAGGCAGATTCTTTACCATGGGTAGAAATTTTAAAACCCATCAGGGATTCTTGACATCCCTCACCAAATGGACCAGGGCAATATTGGATTATTGTCTCTTAGAATTTGAACATGCCTTTGCAGTTCCAAGTCAAATGCAAATTGCCTAGTTCCTGTGGCACTCTGTCCCACCCTCCCTTCCATCTCTGCTAGCCTCAGACATGGAGCCTAAGCCCCCCTCCACAGCCACAGAAGCTGAACCTCAGGAAAGAGAATAGAATATGCCCCATAGGGCTCAACTTGGCTTTAAAAACTGGTATTGTTATTTATATTTAATAGCAGCTTCAGAAAAAGCTGCAAATCCTAGAGCATGGCAGAAATGTAAATGCTAACTGATTGTTATTCTTACGGAAACTTAGAATTCAAAAGTTTAATCACCCTCATTAGCATAATTTGGGCGACTTCAGTCCATAACCTTACCCTGGAGTTGATTATTTATGGCGCCCTGAACAGAAGTCGAAAATTAACTTTGATTTAATGGAACAATTCCATCCCCAATATAATTCATAATGCAGAGACGTTTGTCAAAAATAAATCAGGCTGCTTCGCCCATCTCAGAACAAGAAATCTAGAAAGGGATAGGAGAGAATCCCTAATCTTTCATTTCTGTGGCTGTTCCCACTCTCCCTTCCCCTTGTCAAGTCCCTGCCTGCCCAGGGATTGGCTTTGGAGGCAGCAGAGAACTTCAGAGTGCGGAGAAGTCTATGGATAAAGACAGACGGGCCAGACAGGAGTAGGGCTCCCCAGGGATGGACTTCTTGCTTCTCCTGAGGGTTTTATTCAGGTAATCAACTTTCTAAGAAAATCGAATGAGAAAAAATGATCACAGGGAGCTAGTCTGGTGGAAGAGCTGCAAATGGAGAGCATCATCTATGTCTTGCCTGTGTTTGAGGTTTCTCGGTTTGTACAGGTTGCCTTCACCTGCATCGCCGCATTCAGTCCTCACAATAATAGATAAGGCTGGTGGAAACTGAGACCTGGGGAAGTTAAGCAACTTGTCCACACCCCACAGGGCTTGTGCAAGCAAAGCGGTCCTGCAATGCCCATCTCCATCTCCTGGCTTCACTTGCGCCTTCGCTCTGCCAGCGGGTGGAAAGAAAGGTGCCCCAGCCGAGGACTCCCACAGGGGCTTGGGGTGACGAGGGGAGACAGGGCTCCCAGAGCAGGCAGAGAACATCCTCAAGATGTCACCAGCTCGGGACTTCTCTGATGGTCCCATGGCTAAGACTCTGCACTCCCAATGCAGGGGACTCGGGTTTGATCCCTGGTCAGAGAACTGGATCCCACATGTCACAACTAAGAGTTCACATACCACAGCTAAAAGGTTGCATGCCACAACAAAGACTGCGAATCTTGCACCCACAACTGGCACCTGGAGCAGACAAATAAGTTAATTAAAATCCTTTAAAAAAGACATCACCAGCTTACCAATTTCCAAAAGCTCAAAAATGGCATTTATTACCCCTGCTGGTTTCCCTGGTGGCTCAGAAGGTAAAGAGTCTGCCTGCAATGCAGGAAACCTGGGTTCAACCCCTGGGTCAGGAAGATCCCCTGGAGGAGGGCATGGCAAACCACTCCAGTAATCTTGCCTGGAGAATCCCATGAACAGAGGAGCCTGGAGGGCTACAGTCCATGGGGTCACAAAGAGCCAGACACGACTGAGCAACTGAGCACAGCATGCAGCACCCTTGCTGGAAAAGCTTAGAAAATGTAGGTCCCCCACGTGCTTGGCCAAGTGTCCCAGGAGGAACCTCTTTCGATGCTGGGCGTCACAGTCATGCTGGAATTCTCTTTATCCCACTTCACATAAAATTGCCTCTGAGTTGCACCAAGCTCTCTGCCACGGAAGAGATCTTTCTACAGGCGGCACCAAGGAGCCAGATGAGCGTTGCCGTGCGGGCACTTCCTCTGTGTTAATTCTCTGTCTGAACTGCTAAAGCCTCCCAGACGTGCCAAGTTTTAGTGGCAACAGGTTTGCCTGCCAGGAACCAGCCTCCTTGGCCTTCTCCCTCAAGCACCTACTGGCTGGGCAATGCCAGCTCTCCCCTTCCTGTGCTAGGCAGAGCCAATGCAACCTCATGATGGGCAGCAGAGTAGAGTGCCAACAGCCAGAGCCTTGCCCGATGGCTGGCAGGAAAGTGACCGAGCTCAGACTGTGCCATTGGACTCTTTTGGCGTCTGCTATGGAAAAGAACTGGCTGAGAAGAGGTAAAAGCTGTTGGCAAAACATAAAGTTTGGGTTCTCCTGGTCCCAGCTCAGCAGGGATAATCATCAGCTTGCTTGGCTTCTGTGTATGTGCACGTGTGTCTTCACGCTCAACCACATATTTTGAACAGTTTTAAAATGAAGGCGAAATCAGGCCACAGGACTCATTGTGCTTGGATAAAATCATGACCATTCTTAGACGGGGTCACCAGAATGCCAGAACAATGAATTGATTCATCTGATTAGAGCAACCAATTAGTTCCTCCAGTTCAAACAACCACCTGATCCCACCAATGAAAACAGTGTGTCAGTTGGAGCCTTTGTGGACCAAACACTTCAAGGAGTTGGCTGCACTGATGTTTTACCAACTAAAGGCTGCGATGTGGTGCAGATACAGCTTTGGAATCGCCTCTTCCAGGATTTCACTTTACTGAAAGAAAGGTCTCTTACTTCTATTTCTAAATGTGCAATATTCACAACAGTAACAAAAATGCATACATGGGTACATTCGCCATGAGTTAGTATTCCACTGTGTACTTCATATACTTTCTTTCAAGTCATCTTCACAGTCCTATGAAATCAGTATTATCATTATCCTGACTCTAGAGGTAGATGAACCTAGAGCCTCTTATACAGACTGCAGTAAGTCAGAAAGACAAAAAAAAAGTATATAGTATATTAATGCATACATATGGAATCTAGATAAATGATATTGATGAACCTATTTGCAGTGGAGGAATGGAGACTCAGATATAGAGAACGGGCTTATGGACATAGTAGGGGAGGGAGAGAGTGGGACAAATGGAGAAAGTAGCACCAACACATATACACCATCACGTGTAAGACGGATGCCTGGTGAGAAGTTGCCGTGTAGCAAAGGGAGCCCAGTCTGGTGCTCTGCGATGATCTGGAGGGATGGGATGGGGGGAGGGGAGGAAGGCGAGGGAGGGAGGGGAAGTATGTACAAGTATGATTGATTTACATTGTTGTATGGCAGAAACCAACACTACACTGTAAAAATATTTTTTTAATCTTTAAGTAAAAAATAAAGATGAAAAAGTTGAGGTTCAGCACAGTTAAGTAACTTGCCCAGGGTCACACAACTACTAAATGACACATCCAAGGCTCAGACTCAGATCTACCCAGTTATCCTCTTTACAACTTGCTCACATGCACACACTTGCCTCCCCAACTAGAGTGCGAGTTCCATGATGCAAGGGACCTGGGTTCTCACATCTAACACAGTGCCAACAAACAGGCACAGAAGAGGCTCTCAATAAACATTTATTGAGTGAGCGAATGGTTGAATGAATCTGCTCCACCACAACTGTGTCATGAAACCAAACCATATCCACCTCCAACCTGAAGCCCCCAGCATTGAGAATGCCCGAGGATGGACACTGGGGTAAGGCACTCCCAGAGGGCAAGGGTGAATGTGCCCATGTTCCCCTCAGTCAGCAGGGGGAAGGAGGGCAGAGACTGCCTGCCTTCCTGTCTCCTGGATGTTTACTTTATCCCACTCCAATGCAAGTTTCCCATCAGCTGCATAGCTCCTCAACAGGCCCTTGTGCTGGGAATGCCCTGGGCCACTCAGTGCCCATTAATCGTGCCGATGCCATCCATGCTCCATCATGCCAAACCTCTGTCAGAGCCAGGCAGTGGATGTCCTTGGCAATGTTGGCCATAGAGCCAGACAAGTTTCTACCTGAACTTTCACTCTACCAGTGACTGGATGGAGGAGCTAGAATAGAGACTTGATGAAGGAAAATGCCTTTTCTTTTCTGCTTCCAGACCATAAAAGGCCAAGAGAAAAATAAGTGCTGATGGTGGTGGGGAAGCACCAATAAGAAGAGATGGTCCTTGGGCAGATGGGAGCTCCGAGCTCCCACTCATGCCCTGCCTGTCAGGCTCACCTGCACAAAACTCACCCAGGACAGACCTGTTCCTCCACGGCCCCCAGACAGGAAGCTCCTCTGATAACACATTGGATCCACCACATTCAGACCCGCAGCCCCTCCTGATGGGCAATGGCAAAGAGTAGAGAAAACCAACAGTCTGAGGGTTCTTCCTCAGCACAGGATGGAGAAAGCACCAGTACTCAACCGGGTCTCTCAAATATAAGTGTTACTGCTTCTGTCTTCAAAGCCCCTGGCCCAATGAATGCCTTGTCCCACACTCTCTCTTAGGACCCGAGAAAGTGAATAAATAAGAAGGTGGGTTTAACCCTTCCCTTGGCGGGGATAGGAAGTTGTCAGAGATGAGTAGGAGTGAGTTTGCAAGATGAATACTTTGGGCTTGCAAAATGCTTTATATTTGACGAAGTATTTTCTCACTGGAGCCTTAAAGCTGTGAGATGAGTTGTTGTTCAGTCGCTCGGTTGCGTCTGACTCTACGACTTCATGGACTGCAGTACACCAGGCTTCCCTGCCTTTCACCATCTCCCGGAGTTTGCTCACATTCATGTCCCTTGAGTCATCTACACCTTTAGCTATATAAGTATCTATTGGTTCCATTTCTCTGGAAAATCCTAACTGATTCAGGGCCCCAGACAGGCTTTGATTTAGGAGATGAGCTGGGAAGCCAGGCTGTGCTGAGTCAGGCCAGCCTCCCATCCCCACATCAGTCAAGAAAGGAAAGGTTGTCTGCTCTTGTATTGACTCCTTTGAGAAGCTGCCCTTTCTCCCACAAAGAATTTTTTCAGAAATATTTACTGACCCCTACCTTATGGCAGGCACTGTTTGGGGAGTATGTTTATCAGTGAATGAAGCAGACAAGACTCTCTGCCCTTATGACACTCAATTTCCATTGCAGATGTAATAAGGAAATTAGTGTATTACAAGGTGAGAAACACTATAAAAAATTAAAAATGGATCAAGGGAAGAGGTGTCAGGTATATTGGGGTGGGAGCAAGTGAGCATGTTGAATCCAGGAAAGCCTTGATACGGACGTGAGATTGGAGTGGACTTGAAAGAGAAGGAGTGAGGCAAGCACATGCGTGGAAAAGAGCATTCCAGATGCGGAACAGCCAGTGCAAAGTCACTAAGAGGAGAGGTGCCTGATGAGCACGAGGAACCACACAAGTTAGCTCCGCTGATGTGGAATGAGTGAAGAAGGGCAGAGAGGCAGGAGATGGGGGAGACGCTGCAGGAAACTGGACCATGCTGGGCCACTGTGAAGAAGATGTGGTACATACACACGGTGGGATATTGCTCAGCCATAAAACGGAGGGAAACTGGGCCATTTCTACAGAAGAGGATGGACTAGAATCTGTTATGCAGAGTGAAGTATGTCAAAAAGAGAAAAGCAAATATCGTATATCAATATGTGTGTCTGTGATCTGAAAAATGGTATAGATGAACCTATTCGCAGGTCAGGAACAGACTGCAGATGTAGGGAACCCACATGCGGAAATGGGTGAGGTGGGGTGGGGTGAACCTGGGAATTTGGATTGACACACGTGCACTGCCAAGTGTAAAACAGACAGCTGTGGGCTACTGCATAGCACAGGGAGCTCAGCTTGGTGCTGTGAGGGGTGGGGTCAGGGGTGGGCGGCGGAAGGGAGGATCTAGAGGGAGGGAGCTGTGGTAGGGGGGCGGGACGGGGGACATGATCTGATCAGAGGGTCCCTCTGGCTCTCTGTTGAGAACAGACTGTAAAGGGAGCAAAGACAGAAATGGAGAGACCAGTTAGGAAGCTCTTGTCAAAATCCAGACAGAGATGATGGTGGCCCTGTCCAAGGTAGTGTCAGAGGTCTGATTTCAGATGGAGTCAGCCAACAGGTGGAGACCCCCCCCTCTCCCCCCGCCCAAAGATGAGCAGGCAAGTTCCAGGTTCTTGGGTCTTTCTGCTCTCTGCCCAAGGACATCTTCTCTCCTGGGGCAAAAACTAGGAGTTGATCTCCTTTGGAGGGGGTTGTGGAGGAGGATGAGAAAGCCAAGCTCTAGCTCCTTCCTTCACATCTGGTACAGCCAGTAAAGGCTGATGACACCTTACAAGTCCCCGAGCTAGAGTGGGGAGGAAGGGGATGAGGCTGTCTCTCATGAGTCCAGTCAGTGGCATGCTGGAAAAGGTTTAACAACTGTGTGTGTTTGTGATTTTACTGATATAAAGGGTACATTGCATATATTTTATAAATAATAATAAATTATTACAAATAATAGTAAAATTTTATTGTAAATTCCATATAGCCGATTGGTCCTCATAGAAGGTTTCTGCTGGTTATTGCAGAACTCTTATACCCATAGCCAACCTATGGTTATAACTGACAAACAAGTGTAGTTCCCACATGAATGTTGGTTTATATTTGCATTTACATTAATGGGTAAAAAGAAAGTGAAATGACAAAGACATTTTCGGGAAATTCCTTTGGCAATGATGTGATGTCTTTGCTGCATCAGATAATAGTTTTCAATTACTGCAAGAATATTTTCTCAATTTTTTGTGCTATTTGCAATGTAATAGCTACCCACACCACATATTACTTTGAGGTTTAATCTGCGTCATTAAAATTTTCTCCATCACTGTTTTTAAGTCTAAATAAATAATAAAACAATAAATGAAGTCTTGGCTTTATGGAATTTGCCAGTTTCCATGTTGCGAATACTCTCACTCTGGCCAATTTCAGGCTACCAAGATGACGTCACTGGTGTGGAGTTGAGAAGAGATGCTTAGCAGTGAGCCATTATACCAGGATTTCCAACATACAGATACGATCGATGGGAATAACCTCAAGAGCAGAGATAATAGTAAAATAATTAGAAATAATGAGTTTTGAGTATTTATTACCTTTGCGTTTAATGCAACTTGTTTAATTGTAAGTTTATATAACTTAATTTTTAATAATGACCGTGTTTATCAACTAGCTCGCAAAATCACTGAAAGTTTAACAATCGACTCTTGTGAGTCGATACCAGCAGCTCAGGCACCCCACTGACTGTATGGTGCTGTCACAGAAATTACCCATCTTTCCAACAGGGAGACCAAAAATAGAGAAAGTGAGGATCAGAGGGGTGAGAGATTTGCCCTGGTGCCTGGTAACTGGTGGCCTTGGGTGTCTAGTATGGCCTGAGGGGCGAGTGATGGAAAGCCTGGGGAACCAGAGGAAGCTTCATACAAGGGCAGGGAGGGTCGATGGGGGCTGTAGGTATGAGGGATCCTCAAGCCCACACCCCCATAGCCATTCCTGCTCCTCTATCTGCCAGGCCAGGCGTGGTGGATCTTCACGGAGAGGCAGCCACACCCAAGTTGCATAGGCTGTGGTTGATTAACAAACTGGCTGTTAATCACATGCCCATCAACGTAAATAGCATGTTTGTCCACAGGATGGAAGATGTGCCAGGGCCAGCCTCCTTGGCTTGGCTCGTGGTGAAGCCAGCATGCGGGGATCAGGCCAAAGGGAATCAAGTGGAGAGTCTGGCCCTCTGGCCCGATGAACTAGTGTTTCATTGTCCCAGAAATGAGGGAGGGGCCAAAAGAGAGGTTGAGAGCTAGCCCCCAACAATCCCAGCTGCAGCTGGGAGGACAGTCCCCTTTCCCCCTTAAGCCCTCAGTATCCTGTTTTGTTCCCCAAATTCCTTCTCTACCAATGAGTGCCTCCAAAATACTTGCTTGACCCTCTGGGCCCCAGAAATGAGAGTGATGATAGCAAGGCCAGACTCACCCCAGCCTCCCCAGGCCCACCCAGGTCCTGGACGTGGAAGGAGCAGCAGTGTGTCGTCCTAAACCCCAGGGACGCCGAGTGTGCCCTTGGGTGTGGCCACTCTGCATTTGGCCCAGCTCAGAAGCTGAGGGCCATAGCAGGCCTCTTGAGGCTGGGGACCCTGTAAGGGGTGAGGGCAGCAGGGAGAGTGAGGGACTGGCCAGAGCGTGGCCCACACCCCAGCTTCTGTGCCCAGGAGGGGGAGCCCACTAACCCAGAGCTGTGTGATCTCAGGCAAGTTAAAGAACCTCTCTGAGTTTCCATTTTCTCCATGTTAGAAAACGAGTTAACTACACAATAAATTCTTGGCTTTCATAGATTTACTATTGGCTGTTTAGTTTTGTTTGTAGGCATTTAATGAACCAGATGCTTGCCTGGGCAGTACCCCCTTGTGAGCCCGGTTTGCCTTCCCAGAAGCCCTTGGTCTCCTGCTTCATTGGCCTTAATGGAAGCTTGGGAAGAAGGATTCAATGTCTTTTCTAGCCTCCATTCTCAACTCAGTCTAGAAGCTCACTGCTCCTGGATTTCCCTTCCCAGTAGGACCTAGAATCTGCATTGCTGCAGCCAGTGCCTAACCACTGGTGGCTGAGCCCCGAGACCTCCGCACCCGGGTCTACAGCTCTGCTCCTTCCCCATGTCCAGGCTTTATCAGCCCTGGGGATGAGGACCATGTGGGCCGCAGAGCGAGGCTTGGAGCAGGTCCTGCCATGGGACAGGTGACATGAACAGAAGCTTCCAGGGCCCCTTCCTCCTTTTCCACGAAGGGCCTCAGAGCAGCTCTCCTGGAACAATGGGAGTTGGGGTAGGGGAGCAGTTCCCCCACCTGCCTGCCCCACCCTCTGATCTCTCCCAGCTGCTGGTGACAGGTCAGGCCCTGAAAGGAGCTGAAATTCGGCCCAGCTCAGCTTTGGGCAACTCAGGGAGGGGGAACCAGTGAGAGGGCAGGCTGCAGTGGGAGAAACAGGTGAGAGAGCAAAGAGAAGGGAGTGGAGACAGAGAGGGAGGCGGGAGGGGAGGGGTGCAGAGCTCAGGCTCTGCGAAACACTGCCACAAATCACTTGGAGGAGGCCTGGGAGCCCTCACAGCTCCAAGGAGATCATTAGCGCAAGGAAGGTCCTTTCCCTAGGAGGCCTGGAGGACCTCCGGCCACCCTTTGTTCTCACTAGGGGCGGGGTGGGGAGCTTCATTTACCCCACTGCAAAATGTGAAGCGGAATCCCTTCCTCCAAGGCCCAGGGCAGAGACTGTGTCCTGGGGACACTGAGGTCTCCATGCACAGGTATGTGGACAAGCCATGGGAATATTACCAGCGATTCTCATCCCTAGCAGTATTAATAAAAATACTTCGTGCAGAGCTCTGGAACAAGCCTGCTCTGGGGTGTGGAACAATAACTAACATTTATATAGCGCCTCACAGCATGAAAAGCAGGGTGTATTTCTCTCCAGTCATTCCCACAATACAGGAGCAATGCAGGTAAGGTGGAGGACTTTCTTCTTGTTTTACAAACCAGGAACTTCCAGTTCAAAGCAGCCCCAGGCTGCCCCAGGGCAATGGAACCGGGAAGCTGGGCAGAGCAGAAACAGCACCCCAACTCTTGCCCTTTCTGTGGGTCACATGGGAGAAACCGGTGAACGCGACTGAATCCAGGGAAGGAGAGAGACCACAGGACATGGGGGTCTGGGTCACTGGCACAAGGGTTCCGTGCCACTTCCTTGTTATAATGAAGACGATGCCCACCCGCTAGGGTCACTGGGCACGTTTGGAGTCAGGATGGATTCAAAGCGCTTGGCAAAGCTCCCAGAAGAGAGTTAGTGCTCAGTTAACATAAACAGTGGATTCACTCTTCTTAAGATTTAAGAAATGGCAGAGTGGGGAGGGGGGGTTGCCGGCCACCCATTGGCCAAGAGATGGATATGAATACCCTTCCAGTTCTCTCCAGGGTGAGGGACCCAGAACATCATTTTCACAGCTTTTCTCATTTCCCTAAGAGTCCCCATCCCCTTTCACTGGACAGCCAGAGGACATCACTAAAGTGATGGGTGTCCTGAGCTGAAGCAAAGGAAGTGGGCTCTAGCGCCTGAGGACTTAAGCAGCTTCTTGGGGCCCACCTGTGCCCAAGGCAGACCTGGGACAGATCAGCACCTCATCAAAGCCGTCAGAGATTAAGGAGGAAGCTTGGAGCCGTGCAAGAGCACAGACTCTGGATGCCAACAGATCTGAAACCTAACTCTGCCTCAGTTTCCTTATCTGGAACGTGATTATAGTAGCCATAGTGGGGACTAAAAGTGGTTACCTGGGTTGAGTTCCCCTTCCCCTCCTGCCCCTCACTGTGGAGGCTAGATGAAGGCCCAAGACGCCAGACCACTGGGCGGAGGTCCCCAGCCCTCTCTGTGTGGATTCGCTGGGATCAGGTTCCCTGGAGGCAGGTCTCTCATCAGACAGGACCGACAAGTGGGATGCTGGTCACAGGAGCATCAGAGCCTGTCTGTCTTCTTCAGGACTGGCGGCTGCCGCAGCCTTCCAGGATATACCCCTGAGGCTGTGGATCCATGGAGACAGCCCTGTCTCCCTCCATGGCTACCTGAGTGCCCTGACCCCTGGTCCCTCCTCCACGGTCCCCTTGAGCCCTGTGCCATGTGCCAGCATCACATGCGGTCTCCTGCCACCCTTACCCCTGCAGCAGGCGAGTAAGTCTGGTGACACGTTTGGAGGTTCCGAGGGCCCCGCCATTGAGCTGTGTAATTTAGTCTGGGTTCTGTGTTTTGATTTTGCCCAGCTGCGTCTGTGTGCATTTAGATTAATCCTGTTAGCTGGCGGGAGCGGGGCTACCTGCTGTTTATCAAGAGTGCTTGTGCGATTTGCATTTAATATGCAGCCACCTCCCCTCTTAGTGAAGCCTTCTGTCCCCTTGCTTCCCACCTGAGCAGGGAGAGGAGGAGGGGTCCACAGAAGGGGCTGCGGAGCCACCCACACTCAGCCTAGCACAGACCCACCTCTCAGCCTCCTCCACCCTCGTCACCTCCCCCCGGGCTCTACTTTCATCCAAGGCCTTTGATCTGTGTATCTTGGAGTGTGGAACACTCCAGGATCATGGGTGTGGCTGGCCTAAAGTCAGCAGGGGTCCGGTGCTCTGAATGATGTTTGGAGACTTGTCCCTGACTCTCAGTTTTCCTACCTATCAGATGGAGCTCGGGCTTCCCTGGTGGCCCAGAGGTAAAAGAATCCGCCTGCCAGTGCAGGAGACACGGGTTCAATCCTTGATCCAGGAAGATCCCACATGCTGCGGTGCAGCTAAGCCCATGCACAACTATTGAGCCTGTGCCCTGGAGCCACAGCTACTGAGCCCGTGAGCCCTAAAGCCTGTGCTCTGCACCAAGAGAAGCCGCTGCAGTGAGAAGCCTTCACACCACGCTAGAGAGTAGCCCCTGCTCACCAGAATGAGAGAAAAGCCTCTGCAGCAAGGAAGACCCAGCACAGCCATAAATAAATAAATAATTTTTTAAAGGTGGGGCTAGTGATAGCCATCCTACTTGCGCAGAAACCTGTCCTGCAAGTGCAGTGAGGGCGTTCATCCACAGTATTCATGCACAGTATCAGCCATGCTGCACTGCCCGGTGCAAGGCATTCTGGATGAGTCCCGTTCTGCACTCCCTCTTGGTGACCTGTCCTTAGACAAGTCACCACGGTGCACGGCCTCTGGGACACCTCATGGGATACCTGCCCCATCTACCCACGGGTCTTGATGCCAAGGCCAGCTGAGATCAATTTTCACCCAGCACTGGAACTCTTACCAGATGCTTTCAACACAGCATCTAATTTCACGCAGGGCAACCCTAGGAAGGAGAAATGGCCACCCCAGCTCCTGGATAAGGAGCCTGGAGTCGGAGAGGTCCATTGCCTCTGAACTCGTGCTCCCAGCATTGTGCTCCACTGGTGGGACACTGACTGGGTCAAGTTCTGTCCCTTTGTACAAGGTCACATCTTTAATGGTGATCTCCATGTGGAAATAAATGGCTGGGCAGAGTCACTGCTCCTCAGGACTGCGGGCACCGCACGCATCAGAACCCCAGGTCCCCTTACCCAGCGCTGACCAGTCCTCTTCTGCGAGGGTTTGAGGGCTGCCAGAGGTCACCGGCTGAGCCCTCCCCCTGCCCTGACACCTCCCAACGGAGCACCAGCCCTCCCCCATGAAGGCATTCCCCCAGGGTCCATCATCTGTCCCTTGGGAAATCCTTTCTGAGCAAGGTCACAGCCCCACCACCACTGTCTCCATTAGCAACTCCCCAGCCTCTGTCTCCACCCATACCTCACCTCTCAGCCTCAGATTTTTTTCCTATGGGTTTCTCTTTTTTTGAACAGTTTTGTTGAGACACAACCCAAATACTCTATAATTCGCCCATTTAAAGTCTACAGTTCCGTGGTTTATTTAGTTTATTCATGAACATGTGCAAACATCACCACAATTCACTTTAGAACATTTTCATCATCTCAAAAAGAGAACTCGTACCTTTTAGCCATCACCCCCCATCCCTTCAGCCCCACTCACGTCCCCAAGCAACCATTAACCTACTTTCTGTCCCCACAGATTTGCTTATTCTGGACTTCTGTAGGAACAGAATGGACTTTGGTGACTGACTTCTTTCACTTAACCTAATGTTTCTGAGGTTCTTCCACGTGGTAGCACATGTCAGGACCCCATTCCTTTCACAGCTGGATGACGTTGCTGGGACACACACAGGAATAGCTGGCTTGTTTCTACCCTTTAACTGTAATGAATAAAGCTGCTATAAATGTTAGCATATAAGTTTTTGTGCGGATGTATGTTTTCTATTCTCCTGAGTATATACCTAAGAGTGGAATTGCTGGGTTATATGGTGCTGTTCAGAGAAGGCACTGGCAACCCACTCCATACTCTTGCCTGGAAAATCCCATGGACAGAGGAGCCTGGTGGGCTGTAGTCCATGCGGTCGAGAAGAGTCGGACACAACTGAGCGACTTCACTTTCACTTTTCACTTTCATGCACTGGAGAAGGAAATGGCAACTCACTCCAGTGTTCTTGCCTGGAGAATCCCCGGGATGTCAGAGCCTGGTGGGCTGCCATCTATGGGGTCGCATAGAGTCAGACAGAACTGAAGTGACTTAGCCAAAGCAGCAGCAACATGGCATTGTTGCTCTTAAATCGCTAAGTCATGTGCAACGTGGGTTGCCGTTTCCTTCTCCAGGGGATCTTCCTGACCCAGGATTGAACTCATATCTCTTATGTCTCCTACATTGGCTGGTGGGTTCTTTACAACCAGTACTACCTGGGAAGCCCACCAGCAGTGTATGAGGTTCTAATACTCCACCTCCCTGACAACACTGGCTGCTATTGTCTGTCTTTTCAATTATCACCAACCTGGGTGTGAAGCAGTGTCTCATTGTGGGTTTGATTTGTGTTTCCCTGATGACTAACAGTGTTGAGTATTACCGGCCACGTGTATTTCCTTGGAGAAATATGCACTCAGATACTTTGTCCACTTTCTAATTGGGTTGTCTTTTAAAATTTTATTTATTTGGCTGCACCGAGTCTTAGCTGTGGCACTCTGGATCCTGGTTGCATCATGCAGGACCTTTCATTGTGTGCACGGACTCTCTAGTTGTGGTGTGCAGGCTTAGTTGCTCCACGGCATATGGGATCTTAGTTCCTTGACCAGGGATCAAACTGGTGTCCCCTGCATTACGAGGCAGACTCTTAACCACTGGACCACCAGGAAAGTCCCTAATCGGGTTTTTTTGTTTGTTTGTTTTTTTAATTTTGGAGTTAAGTTTCTTCATATATTCTAGATATCAGTCCTGTCATCTCAGATTTGAGCAGCTAACCAGGCCTCGCTTTAAGGTCTAGGGGGAGGACCGTGGGCTCTGAAATGAGATCAACTTGGGCTCAAGTGTCCACTCAGGCACTGAGTAGCAGAGAGTTTGTGTAACTCACCTGTAGAATTGAAGTAATGGCACCTGGAAAACAGCACACTCGTGTTTGGCTGGTGCTCAGACGGTGCTGGAGCTGAGGGTCTGTGCAGTTTTCCCACTGAGGTAGGTCAGGAACAGCTATTGTTCCTATTTTGCAGGGGAGGCCACAGAGGCACAACTTGCTCAAGACTATGGTGTCATCAGTGTTAGGCTGGGAGAGCCCAGAACTGCAGGACTGCAGAGCTGAGAGCCACAGGGATGTACTGCTGTTCCAAGGTGGACCATCAACAGGGGTTAAATGAATGAATGGCTTCATGCCCCCACTGACGGGGACCTCACTACTGACACGGCTATCTGCTCTGCTCTTGGAGATTCCTATTACTGCAAATTCTTTCTTTCTTTGAATAACAATCGCCCGTCCCTCATCATAACCTCTCGCACTGGCCCTGGTTTTGCTCTGCAGCAGACTCCTGAAGCGTGGACCACCGTTCACTCCAAGCCTCTCCCTCTGGCACTCAGATACTCACAGGTGAGCCCAAGCCCTGCCCACCTGGCCCCAGGGTTGAGTCTGGGGAGTGACCACTCCCACTGGCCTGGCCAGCCCTCCCACTGGATGCAGAGAAAGCCAGATTCCCCTCCCCAGGAACCAACAGATGAGGCCTCCACAAGGAGATGAGGCCCTTGTCCACAGTGATGTGGGAGCCGAGGCTTTGAGACCAGGTCAGGTTAAAGCAGACACAAGATCCAGGTGAGAGCCAGAGGGGCCTGTGGCTGGCTGGTGGGAGGCGGTGCACATGGGGCAGGCGGGGGCAGGGAGCCGCTCACACTCTAGCAAGCTGAGCAATCCCACGCTTGGTTAGCTCTGCGAGTGACATTGATTTGGAGCTGACCCTTCGTGGCCCCAAGGCTGACCGAACCAGAGGGCCGTGAGACCCAGTCTCAGGCTGTGAGCCCTAGACAGCCTTGGGGCCAGGGTCGGGGGGGGGCGACTTGAGTGCGTAAGCCTCCCACCCACACACACACTCCTCCGGGCATCGCAATCAGCCTGTCTCGCAGTCAGGCAGACAGTGCACCTGAGCCCCTCCGTGAGCCCCTCCAGACAAGATAAGGAGGGAGCCCCACCTCTGTCCCTTCAGGGGTCCCAGGGTGGGCTGCCCTTGAGAATTCAGGCTGTGCTGAACAGGCTGGGACCACGACACCCAGGGATCCGAGGCCCGGACCTCTGACTGTGTCCTGAATGTGGAGGTAGCTCCCCTGCCATGGGCAGATTGGAGGGCCATCGTTTCCAAACAATTCCTGCAGGTCAGTATTAGTTGAGAGGCAGGCTTTGGGGGCACGATGATCCCCAAGTTACTCACTTGCCTGACCTCAACTTGCATTTCTGTGGAATAGGATGGGGATGCTCATGTCGCCAACGTGCTTTGATGGTTAAACAAATCCTCAGAGCCAAGCCGGCAAGATGACACACTACGATTCTGTTCATTCGACACTCCTGATGCCAAAATGATAGAAAGGAGAATGGATCAGGGGTTGGCAGGGGTCAGAGAAGAGGGAGGAAGGAGGAGATAAGGGCGCCTACGAGGGGAAACAGAAAAGATCCTTTTGCTGACGGAGATGCTCTCTATATTGATCGTGTCCCTGTCAGTATCCTTGGTGTGAAATGGTCCTAGGATTTTGCAGGATGCTGCCACTAGGGGAACTGGATACAAGGCACAGGGCTCTCTCTGTATCATTTCTCACAACTGCACATGAAACTACAAGCGTCTCAAAATTAAAAGCTTAATTTTTAAAAAAGAGAGTTATCTCATGTCTGGTGAAGAATAGCATTATGACATTAGCTATTCTTCTTCCCCCTTCTCATGGATTCCGCTACGAACTGGTGTATGGCCTGGAAACTGGCATTATATGAGGTTGTCACCTCAAAAGAGGGGCAGCCGTGAGAAGAGGCTGACTGTGTGTCAGCATCTTTCACTTCTGTGCCCGCCATAAGTGCCTGATAGATGCAGGAACGAGCGAACGAGAGAGGGAGCGAATGGCCAACACAGACCCTGAGCTGGAAATGAAGTAGGCTTAAAGCAAGTGATACTTGGGGTAGACACAGGGCTGAACTTGTAGCTCCTAGACCATCAGCTCAGGACCCTGCCTGGCCAGGTCACCCCAGGCTGTGTTTTGGGGTGTGTCAGGGAGGGGGCAGGCTGGGTGCCTGCACAGACAGCACTTTAATTAGTGCCGGAGTCAATTACACCAGAAGAGGAGAGCCCTGACTTCTCCCTATGACGTGGGGAAAATGGAAGCCTAGCATTTTCAATTTAAGGTTCAGTTAGATAATGCCTATTGGAGCCAGTAGATTACAGAGTGGATATTAAATCCTGCAGGATTTGGAATCGGAGCATACAAGTGGAATCTGTAAGTAGGGGGAAGCCGCCGGAAGGAGCTGGCCCGCCGTCCTCAGCTAATGAGACAGCCTCTCTGTGAAGCAGCAGCTGGCACAGACCGGGATCCTACAACTTCCGCTCTGGGATGGCGAGGAGTCAGGGATCACTGACATTCCAGGGGCTGGCACGGCTGTCCTTACTGTCTCCGTGCTCGGATTCTTCCCGTGCTACAGGTGGGAACGGAAGGGCCCAAATGTACACCACGTTTTGCCATCATAATAGGAACTCACACTTCAACCCCATCCAGCCCTTCCCTCCCCTCTCCAGCTGATCGACTCTGACACAACCTGGGGACTTCCCTGGTGGTTCAGTGGTTAAGACTTCGCCTTCCAGTTCAGGGGGTGCAGATTCGATCACTGGTCAGGGAGCTGAGATTCCCACATGGCTTGTAGCCTAAAAAACATAAAACAGAAGCAATATTGTAGCAAATTCAATAAAGACTTTAAAATGATCTACATAAAAAAGTCTTGGAAAAAAAGAAAAACTCCTACTCTACCTTCAAAATGATTCAAGCTCCCTTCCTCCAGGAAGCTGTCCAGGATGCTCCCAAAATACCGACTGTGGTTCCCTGTGAGCCCAGGGGTGTTCCGTTCACCACAGTCATTATCACTCAGGACTTTCCTTGCTTCTACCCCGTCTTTGGAGGGACCATTGTGATTTACCCTCCCACACTCCCAGGCACACAGGGGTAACCAGCAAACATGTTGGACATGAACTGGCGTTTTTATACTGTTTGTTGTGGAATGACTGACGTTTTCCAAATACGTGATGCATTCACAGTGCTCCAGACTCAAGAGGTACAGAAAGATGAGGGCAAAAGTCTTCCTCTGTCTGACTTTCAGCCCAGCTCCTCCCTGGGGGTGGCCAGTCTCCTGGGAACCCGTCCAGGCTTTATCCTGCCAGCAAACATGCTTGGGTGTCTTTGCCTTTTTTAGCAAAACAGGAGAACAATCTCCGTACACTATCTTCACCATCTTTCTTGGAAGCTCTTTCTTATCCCTGCTCAGAGGATGTCTTCCTGTGCCTAGTCATCTTTGTACCAGATCCTGCATCTTCAGACCGAGGAGCCTGTGAGGCTGTGGGGATGGACTCGCTTTTCCCGCTTTCCTCCCAGATGGGCATGAGGTTGCCTGGGTGCTCCGAGATGGCCTCTGAGGCTGACCTGGACCATTGTGCTCAGAAGTGTGGACACAAGGCCTCCAAGCCTTGGGCCCAGCCCACAGGATGGCAGTGGGGACCACCACAGCTTCCCTGAGGCCAGAGTGCTGTCTCTGGCAGGCCCATTGCGAAGGCTCGGGCTCAGTGGAGGAGGATATAGAAACTTATTAGTTTAAGCAGGATGAAATGTGTAAATTAATTACCCCAGCCACCCGTGCATGTAGCGGCCGGCCCCTCACACTGGGAGGAGACGCATCAGCCTTCATCCTTCTCTCAGACTGCCTTCTCTGCTAGACACTGTCGAAGGACCTGTGGCTGCACACCCACTCAGGGCGGGAAGGGTCCAGGCCCGTCCCGTGCCCAGCAACCGCAGTGGGTGGTCTTGAGGGATGGGCAGGCCCTCCTGCGGAATGGTGAGGCTGAATTCTGCCACCACCAGCAGTGAAATCAGCGTCAGAAAAGGACAGCAAAGGCCTGATGCCCACTCCCAGAGCATTTGTTTATCAAGGGATAAGGTGTCAGGAACTGGGGCAACGCTTTGCTTGCTTCCTTTCATTTAATCCTCACAAAACACACAAGTGGTTGTAATTACTAGCCCCATTTTACAGATGAGAACATAGAGGGCCAGGATGTTGAGATGCCTCTAATATTGAGAATGAGTTGAGAAAGCCCCCACCCATCCCGCTCCCACACCAATTCCCACTCCCACCCCTCTGCTCTCACCTGGGCCTGAGCGCAGACCCAATCCTGGACTCAAGTCATCTAGCCCAGATCCCCCCGCCCCCTAGACAGGTCCCCACCTAAGCCACCAAAGACCCATAGCTTCACCTCTCCAGGAATAATAGGGAGTTCCATGCCTCCCACTGCCAGATCTGCCTTCTGCAAGTTGCCAGTCAACAGTAGGCTTTGCAGTCCACTGAGAGTCTTGACATAAGGATGGAACCAACCTCAGAGAAATACAGTTTGCTCCCCAAGGCCAACTGCAAGGCCAGTGGGGAAATAAATTATCAGTCCACTCAGGATTAATTTCCTAATAACCACGAGCTAGCCAAAGACCTCCCGACCCTCCCTCACCCAGCTCCTTGTCCTCCCTGGAGAGCCTCAGGGACCCAGAGCACTGTTCTCATCCTCGGGGGAGGGGGTCCTGGCTCCCGTCACCCACTGCCACATCCCCTTGCAAGGGTGTCTAGTTGTCCCGAGTCCCGGCTCCTTCCTCCTTCCTTTGCCTCTTCTTAGCCTCAGCACGGTGAGGTGATGAATTAGGAACCAGAAGTTGGCACATCCACCCAGCAATTAGCGTTTATCTCTCTTGTTTATGTGGCTGAACAACTG
>SJYQ01042521.1:0-11328 GCA_006410935.1 Redunca redunca
AAAATTATCTATTTTCCTGATGACATGATCTCATATATAGAAAATCCTAGACTTCACCAAAAATCTGTTAGAAATAAAAAAAAAATTCAGTGAAAGTTATAGATTCAAAATAAACATATCAAAATAAGCTGTGTTTCTTTTTTTAAATGGAGATGTCAGTTCAGTTCAGTGGCTTAGTCATGTCTCTTTGTGATGCCATGGACTGCAGCACGCAAAGCTTCTGTCTATCACCAACCCCCAGAGTTTACTCAAACTCATGTCCATTGAGTCGGTGATGTTATCCAACCGTCTCATTCTCTGTCATCCCCTTCTCCTCCTGCCTTCAGTCTTTCCGAGGATTAGAGTTTTTTCAAATAAGTCAGCTCTTCACATGAAGTGGAAAAAGTATTGGAGTTTCAGCTTCAACATCAGTCCTTCCAATGAATATTCAGAACTTATTTCCATTAGAATGAACTGGTGCATCTCCTTGCAGTCCAAGGGACTCAAGAGTCTTCTCCAACATCACAGTACAAAAGCATCAATTCTTCAGCACTCAACTTTCTTTATAGTCCAACTCTCACATCCATACGTGACTACTGGAAAAATCATAACCTTGACTAGATGGGCCTTTGTTGGCAAAGTTATGTCTATGTTTTTTAATATGCTGTCTAGGTTGGTCATAACTTTTCTTCCAAGGAGTAAGCATCTTTTAATTGCATGGCTGCAGTCACCATCTGCAGTGATTTTGGAGCCTCCACACCCCACAAAAAATTGAGATATACTAACATATTAATTTCAAGTGTGCAACAAAAGAATCAAATATTTGCATGTATTGTGAAATGATCACCAAACTGACACCAGTTAGCATCCATCATGGTACATAGCTATATGTCTTTTTCTTGTGATGAGAACATTTAAAATCCACTCTCCTAGTAACTTTCAAATATACAGTATAATATCTTTAATTATAGTTACCATGATGTACATTATATCTCCAGGACTTATTTATTTTATAACTGAAAGTTTGGTTTATAATTTTTTGGATGACCTTCACCTTTCTTTTCCCAGCCTACATTGTTTGGATCTTGCAACTACATGCAACTACCAGTCTATTCTCTGTGATCTATGCTTTCAAGGGTTTTGTTATTTTTTTTAAATTTCACATATAAGTGATATAATATAGTATTTATATTTCTCTTTCTAAATTATTTCACTTAGCATAAAGCTCTCAAAGTTGTTGCTGCAAATAGCAAGATTCCATTTTTTTAACAGCTGGACAACATTTTATTATTATATCACAGTTTTATCTATACATTCATCCATGGACAGAGGTTGCTTTCAAGTCTTGGCTATTTTAAATAATGCTGCAATGAACACAGGGGTGCACACAGTTTTTTGAGTTAGCATTTTCACCTCCTTCAGAAAAATATCCAGAAGTGGCATTGCTGTATCATATGGTAGCTCTATTTTAAATTTCTTGAGGAAACTTCATATTGTTTTCCATTGTGACTATGCCAATTTATGTTTGCACAAATAGTTCACAAAGATTCTCTTTTCTTCACAATCTCCCCAGAGCTAGTTATTTCTTATATTTTTGATAATAGCCATTATTACAGGTGTAAGGTGATATCACATTGTCATTTTGATTCACATTCCCCTGGTGATTAGTGATTGGAGCACCATTTCAAATATCTATTGGGTATCTGTATGTCTTCTTTGAAAAAACATCTATTCATATCCTCCAGCCATTTTTTAATTGGATTTTTTGCTATTTTGCTATTGAGTTGTCTGAGTTCTTTATATAGTTTGTATGTTAGCTCCTCAACAGATATATGATTTGAAAATATTTTTTCTCCATTTGGTAGGTTGTCGTTTTACTTTGTTTTTGGGTTCCTTTGGTATATAGAAAATTTTTCAGTTTGATGTAGTCCCACTTGTTTATTTTTGCTTTTGTTAACTTCGATTTCAGTGCCAAATCAAAAACCAATTACCAAGACTAATGTAAAGGATCTGCCACCTATGCTTTCTTCTAGGAGTTGTAAGATTTCTGATCTTATAATTGTTTTTAATCCATTTTGAGTTTATTTTTGTGTATGTTGTATGGTAGCAGTCCAGTTTTATTCTTTTGGGTGTTGCTGTCTAGTTTTCCCATTAATTGAAGAGACTATCAACTCTTGACTGGACGATTATAATGTATTACTGCCAGACACCTCATTTTCCCTTTTGTTCTTTAATATATGTTGCTGAGAGATGGAGAATCGTGGTTTAGTCACTAAGTCAGGTTCAACTCTTTTGTGACCCCATCAATTGTGACCTGCCAGGCTCCTCTGTCCTTGGGATTTACCAGGCAAGAATACTGGGAGTGGGTTGCCATTTCTTTCTCTAGGGGAGATGAAGAATGAGAAAAAAGGAATAAGCATTAGTGGTAAAGAACCCACCCACCAATGCAGGAGACATAAGAGATGTGGGTTCGATCCCTGGGTTTGGAAGATACCCTGGATGAGGGCATTTCAACCCACTCCAATATTTTTGCTTAGATAATCCCATGGACAGAGGAGCCTAGCAGGCTGCAGTCCATAGGGTCTCACTCACTTGGCAACATGAAGTGTCTGATATTCTTGCAAAAAATTGTTCTAGAGGAACTGACTGATCAATGCAGAAAACTTCAGGTTGCTTGATAGTGGACGATTTTTTTTTTAAATAAACAATTATGACTTTAACTTCTTTTCTGAGCATAAATGCAAACATGGAAAGAAGTAAAACTGAAGTTTCCATTGCCTTCTTCATCACAAGATAGAGCTGGGTGGCTGCGTCTATTGACTCAAAGCAACAAATCCTTTCATATGGCCATTTCTGAACACCTACCACTTCTTTTATAATAACTATTTCTAATATATCTTGCACTTTCAGATGCAGGGTGGTAAGTGCTTAGAAATAGCTAGTGCTAGTATACTTTATCTGTCTTTTTCTTAAACTCAGACTCTCCTCAGAACTGCTCAGTTTGAATATGCTACCTGTCACTTAGGACCCTGACTGATTCAAGTTTTTAAAAAAGAAAGGGTAGCCTCAGTTGATTAGTGTCAACATAGTCAGATGAATGGTAACCTCAGGAGCAAATTAACTTGGTAACATTTCAGATATTATTAAGTAACAAGAAGAAAATAAAACATTTTTTAAAGAAGAAAAAAGAGTAATTTAATTTGGTGGGATTTATTCTAGATAAGGTAGTCAAAGAAGGTCTTTCTGAGTGACATATTGAAAGAATCCTACCTTCTGAGGAGGAAAGAATTATCAGAAGATATAAGCCAAACATATTCTAGACAATGACAAATGGATTCCAGATGATTAATAATCTGGAAATCTAACAGGAATTGAAAATCAGAGAAGCAGAAACTTAGTTGAGGAAGAAAGCAGAAGATAAGTTCAGAGGCTTAAACAGAAGCATACCAGGCAGGTTTATGTTGGCAACAATAAATAGTTTAGAATTCCAAGAGTAATGGGAAACTGTTACAGGTATTTAATTAAGGAAGGATGTGCTCTGATCAGCATTTTTAAAAGATAGCTGGTTGCTATTATGTTTGGAGAACAGATTGTGAGAGGGAAAGCTCAGAAGCCCAAAGATAAGGTATGATGCTACTCCTATAGTACAAGTGAGAGATGATGTTAGAAATAGGAGATGATGGTGATGGAGAAGGGAATTTAAACTTTGTTTTGATAGTAAAAGACAGAGAACTTCCTATTATAATTTATGTGGTGATAGGCAAAAGACTTGATCATCTGAACATGTGATGGTGCCATTTTCAAAATAGGAAAGATTAGAAAAAATATAATATTTGATGAAAGAGAAATAATTAGGAGTTACATTTTGATAATGCTAATTTTTACAAAAATCAGGTTAGAATAGGTAGAAGAAACCAATAGTGTGTTTTTGCTATATTTGAAGGAATTTCTTGTTATGGGAAGTAAAAGAAATTTCAGAAGAAATCAATTTAGAGACTTTACATGGACTAATGTTAAGATTAAAATAAATACCAGTAAGTTTCAATTCAGTCAAACTTAATCCTTTCAGCACTTCTGGCAACCACACCACATGTGTTGTTTAGTGTACATTTACCTGGTTTAAGGAGGTCCTAGTCCAAAATCACTACACATGGTGACTGCAGCCATGAAATTAAAAGATGCTTACTCCTTAGAAGGAAAGTTATGACCAGCCTAGATAGCATATTAAAAAGCAGAGACATTACTTTGTCAGCAAAGGTCCGTTTACTCAAGGCTATGGTTTTTCCAGTATGTATGGATGTGAGAGTTGGACTATAAAGAAAGCTGAGCACCAAAGAATAGATGCTTTTGAACTGTGGTGTTGGAGAAGACTCTTGAGAGTCCCTTGGACTGCAAGGAGATACAACCAGTCCATCCTAAAGGAGATCAGTCCTGGGTGTTCATTGGAAGGACTGATGATGAAGCTGAAACTCCAATACTTTGGCCACCTAATGTGAAGAGCTGACTCATCTGAAAAGACCCTGATGCTGGGAAAGATTGGGGCAGGAGGAGAAGGGGATGATAGAGGATAAGATGGTTACATGGATTTGGATGGACTCCAGTGTTGGTAATAGACAGGGAGGCCTGGCGTGCTGCGGTTCATGGGGTTGCAAAGAGTCGGACATGACTGAGTAACTGAACTGAGAAAGGAGCTTATGCTAAGCATCACGATGGTTTCCTTCTAATAAGAAAATGTGTAAGACCAAAATGTACAGCTAATGTACAGGTGCCACAGCAAACAAAGAAGTTTTTAGCTCAGAGACAAATTATCTAATATGAATGACTCTATCTCCAGCCTCTAACTCCTTAGGCTTCCAATTATTTGAATTATACAATAAAACTACAGTAAACTTTCTGTTCAGCTTTTCTTTGGGCTTCAAAGATTCAAACTCCCACTCCCAAACCTGGCCAATCATTTTGCTCTTTTCATCTAGAATCCTTTCCCTACTGATGCCAAAAGTGTCCTTGTGCTTTCTCTCTCTCTCTTTTTTAAATTTTTGTTTTATGTTGGGGTACTATAGGTAATTTATAATGTTGTGCTAGTTTCAGGTGTATGACAAAGTAATTTGTTATACATTTCATATATCTATTCCTTTTCAAAATTTCCCATTCATATTATTACAGAGTATTGAATAGAGTTCCCTGTGTTATATAATAAATCCTTGTTGATTATCTATTTTATATATAGTAGTGTGTATATGTTAATCCTGATCTCTTATTAATTTATTCTTCCTAGTGTTTTTAATACTATTCCTTGTGCCTTAAGTTTCAGATAACCTTTTTGTATTCAGACCTGTTCTTATCTGAGTATTCGGATCAAATCTACCAGATAGACACCAGTTCAGTGTACTCGTATATCCAGACTCAAAACAAGCTTGCTTCCAGAGCAAATTAGCTTATAATATGGCAGAAAGCTCTAACCGTCTATAATTCTATGATCTGAGCTACTGCCTCTAGCATGCTATATATTATAACTAAGCTCTCTATTGTTTCTCATTTCTGCCAATGAAGTTTACTATATATTTTTCATAAAGAAAAGTTTATTTTAAATCCACACAGTAAAACTCTCTCTTTTCAGTGGAGATATATAATTCTAAAGTCAACTGAAATATAATTTCATGTGTGTGTAAGAACTTTGACCTCGATGATGTGTTTTTATTCATTACAGACAAGGACAAGACCCAAAGTTTGTTTTGCTGCAATGTCAGAAAATATCCTGAACAAAACAACACGCACATTACAATGTAAGAATCAAAATAATATTTGCATTATGCATCCTCTGGTGCCAGGATCTAATTTTCTTTTGCACATGCAATATAAAAAAGAATCTCAAAAGATTGATCTTCACAACCATTTATACACTGGAGGTGTGAACATAGACACAATCCCAAAGGTCATTAATCAGTCACAGCTTAGCATTTTATCAACATCATGACAAATTTCTAAATACCTGAATATATGCTTCCATTTGCCAAGATTAATACATTGCGCTGCTCTTGCTAATACTCCACAGAGATGTAGAAAATGGGAAGGTAGATTTTCAGAGAAAAATAAAGGAAAAAAGAAGCAAAAAGAGAATTTTTAAAATAGAGGCATTGGAACAGTGAAATAAGACAAGCAAAGGTAAAGTAAAAAAGACTGAGGCCTTTCTGAATCCTAAGGGAAAAATTCATATATTCTCCTTCATGCTAAGATTGAATTATATGACTTTTTCATATTGTGTGTTGTCTTTCTCTCCCAATTCTCACATAAAATATTTCAGGATGACAAATTATTCCTCTGAGGAACATTATAAACAGGTGTGTGACTTTCAGATATAGGCAAGGTTGATTTTAAGAAATATTGCAATATAAGAGAAATGTGTGAGACAGATTCTTGCCTCTCCTTCCTAAGTTCTTCCCCCTGCATCCCTGTACGTTTTCATTTCCTCCTCATCTATATCCTTCACAGTCATCTTCCTGCCTCAATCTCAATACAGAAGTCACTTAATACCCTCAAGCTGGGGCACATGGGGAGTCCATGAAATTAAATACAGAATGTGAATGCACACATGTGATGGCTGTGGCAATGTGCCACTCAGATCTGCTGTGGGGACAATACTTTACCAAAGCTTCCAGTTGTTGCATCTTTGGATCCCCCACTGCATTCCCACTGAGGCGATGCTTGCCCCAGGCTTCTGAGCCAATGACTGAGCACAACATGAATACTTAAGCAGATTCATTATCATGAGATACAGACATTTTCCAACAGGAGACAGTGCCTCAAAGACTCCTTTTTAGTTTGGCCAAACCTTTATTAAAACCATATGCTGTGTCCAAGAATCTTCCTCCCCAATTTCCCTTCCCTCCTTCTTTCCTTCCACAGGTGTGACACCAGTGTTATAGTATAAATACTCTTCTGGTTCCCTCCTATAATAAACATCTTTAATGTCTCATTCTGTCTAGGTGTGTGCTATTTGATGGTCCTAAACTAACACAAAGATACTTGAAAAAACAGATGGCAAAATAAAGATGTTCAACATGGTCATCCCTGTCTGAAAGAAAAAGAAGATACAAACTTGATGGAGGGTTACCAATGGAATATGATGCAGGATGGCATGCTAAAGAATGCTAGAATGCTAAAGAATGCTAGAATGCCAAAGAGCTCCCTTGAAGCTAACAGTGCAGGCACAATGCTTCAGGCATTTTCAATAATTGTTTGTGTGTTGGGGGAGGGGAGTGTTGTATGGTGTGAGAAGATATAAAAAAAAAATTAGCAATGTTGGCTGGTTAGTAAGTTGAGATAACTCACTGAAGAAGGGTAATAAAAAAACTCATGGTGGTTAACAGTTGAAGGCCAACTGTGAGAGCCAAAAGACTGGCCATGAGGTTGAAAATCTGACAGAATCACAGATATCTAGAAGCATTCCAATGCTCATCCAAAGCAGATCTGTTATGTTAAAGTCAGGACTCTGGTTGGGAACACCTGCAGCCCCAAAACTGGAATGAGCCTATCTGTAGAGAAGCCCTGAGGATAACTACTGCTGCTGCTAAGTCGCTTCAGTCGTGTCCGACTCTGTGCGACCCCATAGACGGCAGCCCACCAGGCTCCACCATCCCTGGGATTCTCCAGGCAAGAACACTGGAGTGGGTTGCTATTCCTTCTCCAATGCATGAAATTGAAAAGTGAAAGGGAAGTTGCTCAGTCGTGTCCAACTCTTTGTGACCCCATGGACTGCAGCCTACCAGGCTCCTCCGCCCATGGGGTTTTCCAGGCAAGAACACTGGAGTGGGTTGCCACTTCCTTCTCCAATGCATGAAAGTGAAAAGTGAAAGTGAAGTCACTCAGTCGTGTCTGACTCCCAGCCACCCAATGGACTGCAGCCCGCCAGGCTCCTCTGTACATAGGATTTTCCAGGCAAGAGTACTGGAGTGGGTAGCCATTGCCTTCTCCAGAGGATAACTGCAGATTCCCTTGAATATTTACAACTTGTGGAAATGCCCCATCATTCCCTAGTGAGCCTTCACTGTACAGTCTGCTGAACATGCCTCCCTCCCTCAGAAGCTGCTCCCCTAATATCAGAGTTAACTCCAGCATAAACTGGCTAGGGCCATGATGAACCTGATAAAGGAAGAAAAGAGTTTATAGATCAAAGAAGAAAGAGGAATTAGTTAACATGTACTGGCAGGGGCCAAAGCAGTTATCTTGGGTTTAGATTTTAGTGTTTGAACAAGGGAATCAGAATGTAAAACAGGATAAAAAAAGAATGAGTTGACTTGGGGGCAATGAATCAAAGCAGAAACTCTAGGTGCTGGTGCAAACTCACCACCAAATGACATAGAGACAAGGTGAAGTAGCACAGTCCATGACCTTCTAGTAGTTAAGGGAAATAAAGAGGCTGAGAAAAGTGATTGTAATGAAATGATAAATCATGTAAGGCCAGAAGAGTCATCAGATGATTGTGTTTTACAGGATAGGCTGAGAGCACACTCTTCACTGTGGTCATTAGCAATGCACTTATACGTAGGCACCAGCATCACAAAGAACTTGAGAGGTAATTGCCTTCTTTAAGTCAGGTGTGAAGGTAAGAGATCTGGTCACAAAATAGAGCTCATTAATATCCATTGTGAATGATAAGTCTTGAATTAGCAGAGGCCAGGTGACAACACTTACTTTCCAGAAGACTGGAGGCTGTAATTATTGTAATGACCAAACAAGAGGAAAAATCAAAGAGATATGACTCATGAGCGCTTGTGGAGCTAATGATAGAATATGCCACACTTAGAGAGAAAATAGATTGGCAGTCAACAAGGGTTCTGATTAACACATACAATCAAATAAAATTGAGGATGAAGGAGCAGTAGGGTGAGGCAGTTTCTCCATTAAAAAAACTACGATTTTTTGCTCAGTGGCTGGACCTGTGTGTGTGCTAAGTCACTTCAGTTGTGTTCAACTCTTTGTGACACTGTGAATTGTAAACTGCTGGGCTCCTTTGTCCATGAGATTTTCCAGGCAAGAATACTGGAGTGAGCAGCCATTTCTTCCTCTAGTGAATCTTCCTGACCCAGGGATTGAACCCATATCTCTTACATCTCCTGTATTGGCAGGCAGGTTCTTTACTGCTAGTGCCAGCGGGGAAGCCCTGGCTGGACCTGAGTTCTAGCCATTTCTGATATGATGACTGAAGGAGTACCTGGATCCCTGGAAGGAAGGAGCCCACAACACCACAACAATTATACACTGAAAAAGGCTTCATCCGTCTGTTCTGTTAAAACTGGACATTGAGCAGAGGGAAATACTCAGACGTATTAAAAGTTATGTACACAGGATAAGAGCTGACATTAATAACCCAAGACTCACAATATCATCATGCCTTCTGTTAGAACAGAAACTAAAAAGTGCCAGTAAATGGATTTTTGGCTAAAGTCTGTTTCAAAGTGGAATCTCTGGTCTTTTAGTCCTACCAGAAGGATATAATAGAATTAATATATTGAGAAATTGGGGGTACCTGAGCACTTGCAACTTGGAATGTGGAATGAGCTGTCACCTTGGAAATACCAACTAGAAACCTCTGTGTTGCCTTCCTCTAGCCAAGATAATAAATGAAAGATCACATTTAACTTTATGGATGATGGCATTGATCAGGGTCACTGGTAAAATCCTATTCTATCTATCATATCTTGGCTTGTTCTCCCAGTCTGACTCCTAAAAAATTCAGATGACTCTTGAAAAAAACTTTAGACTACCATAAACAACAGTGTTATATCCATAATTGCAAATATTGTGTCAGATGTTTTGTTATGTAGTGTATTAGGGAATGGTTTCTTCTCCAGTACAAAAGCAGATCAGAAACACTTTACATTCATAAGGGAATGGGCAAGAATATTCACTTCCAGTTTTGTTTCAAGCCATATTAACTCCAGTGGTTTCTGTCATGTAACCTAAATTGATCTGCACAACTTGAACTTACCACAGAACATCACACTCACTTTCTGCTATCTGATTCTTTCTTGGTGAGTGGTTTTGAGGGTTCTAAACTAGAATTAAGACAATATAAAATGAATTTTCAGTTGGAGAGTGTTGTTTTTTTCCCATAATTGAAAAAAATCATAATATTCCATTTCTCAAAAATGCTGTAGGATAGCTGGTGTAAGTCAGGTGTTCTCTAAAACTTTTATTGTAATATATAGTTAGGTCAAATTTATAGGGAGTGGTTAGTTTGCAGATGAGTCTTTGTACACAGAGGGCTAGAAGGCAATGAAGAAAGAGGCAAGAGATTGGTATGTGGCCAATTTAATAGGCAAGGGAACTTATTTAGAAATCCAGGAGAGAGATATAGATTCTTGGGTTCCAATGTGCATTTTACAGTGGGCTAAATGCTAAAAGAAGATTTAAGCGTATACCCAGAAAATAAAATATACTCAAGATCTTTTAAAAAGATATTTCAAATAATCATTGAAGTTCACTCTAAAATCATGATCAAAATTTAACATTACCCAATTTAAAATTTGACACTGGTAGAAATAACCCTTCTTATATTTGTGGAAATTACAACAGCTTTTGAGGGCAGATTTGACCATAGAATAACAAATATTCTAGTTCTCCATGATATACAATGAAATGTATCATTGCTTTGTTTTCATGAGTTTTTTCCACAAGTTTCAAATGACTTTTTTATATAGATGGAGAAGGCAATGGCATCCCACTCCAGTACTCTTGCCTGGAGAATCTCAGGGTGGGCTGCCGTCTATGGGGTCGCACAGGGTCGGACACGACTGAAGCGACTTAGCAGCAGCAGAGATAAATTGCCTATTTCTTTAAAGAATGGATGCCTTTGTTCTGTACTAGTGGCTATTTATGTAACCCACCAGCATTTCTTAATTCAGGGTAAGTACACCATTTCAGATATATATCCAATGTGATAAAGAAATTGACACTGAGATTGTCACTGAGATCCTCCAAGACTGATGATCCCTCTTAAACATAAGATGCCATTACCAATTCAGGATCACCCAAAAGGAAACCAAGAAACTGCTAAAAAGTATCACACTACTTTACAAAAAATTTAGTAAGTGCTCTCTTTTGCATGTACAAATAAAATGAAACATATAAAATAAGCTTTTTTAAGTAACCAAACTCAATAACTTTTATGGAAGAAATTATATCTTCTCACTCTTCCTCGTATATTTAAAGTGAAAAGTCAAAATGGAATGCTTTTTAAAAAGTTATTGCATCTTAGTTTTATAGGGACTATATTAGAGCTTAACAATTAATAATAAAATAATGCCTATTATAAGATAGAGGCAACATAAAAAAAGAAAAAGGTTGTTT
>SJYQ01042522.1:0-10552 GCA_006410935.1 Redunca redunca
CCCCAGTTCTCTTGTCCCCCTGCCCCCACTCTCCTGTGCCCTCCGGGTGCCAGGAAGCAAGGCGCAGCTCCGCCCCTCCCCACTGTGGGTGGGGCGCAAGCCCTGACACCAGTCCCGTCGTCCGCTGCTTGGGTGACCTCCCCGGCTCCCGCCCAGAACTTTGAGGACCCTCCCCCGGCATGGATCCTAGCAGGGTTTCCCCATGCTCAGAGCCCACCCCTGACTCTGGGGCCTGCGGGGTTTGCATCTATCGGAAGCCCACAGCCTGGAGGGGAGCAGGGAGACCACAGGATGTTGGGGCCCAGATGGGCATCCCTGGGGAAGCAGGCTCTCCTAGGGCAGCCCCAGCCCCACAGGCAGGACCCCTCCTGAGGCTGGGCCTGTGTCTCCAGGATTCTTGCCGCCTCAGGGCCTGCCTTCTTCCCTGTGTGGAAGATGCCGCCGGGTGAAGGCAGGCTGGTCTCCCCTGGACTCTGTACCCTCTCTCATCTTTCTCCCCCACTCCGCTCATGTTCTGAATGTTGTAACTCGGGCATTAGTTCTGTGTACAGGGTCAGGGTTCTCAGCTCCCTGCAGTGGCCAGTGGGTCAGGGCATGTGTCCCTGTCCTGGTTCCTGGTCCCTGCAGGGCCCGCTGGCCTAGGAGGAGCAAGAAGACCTGGCGGGGGACAGCCCCCCAGTAGGGCAGCAAGGGACCCACCATAGTCCCACAGGGCTCTGGCCTTCATGGAGCCTTTCGTGGAAAAGACAGTCCCTGCCAACCAGAGCTCGGAGATGGCCAAACTGCCAGCCCATGGGAAATCTTTTTTTTTCTTTCTTTCTGTTTCCTGTTTTTTAAAAAAAACTTAGGGAGAGCAAGTGTAAGATGACTTATACTTGTAAGCAAGAAACTTGATTATCTCAACAAGATGGTGAAAACCTGCCCCAAAAACATGGTGTTGGGGGTAGCAGCTTGTTTTGTGTGCACCGTGAAGTTAAAGAAAAATGCACTTGGCAAACAGTGTGCTTCTTGGTCCTGGCCCCCACTGTGGGTTTAGCTCTTAATTCTAGGTATCATGCACAGAACAATCAGAACTGTTGTACTGGTAAAACTGTGAGCTCTTCTGTCTCCTTGAACTGTGAGGAGAGGCCGGGGCACTAGGAGAAGGAAACTGAGGCTCCCGGGAGTGTCTGGGTGCTCGGGACCCACAGGGAGGCCCTTAGCTTCTGGGAGAACCACCTCCAACCTCCCCACGCAAGCAAATTGCGCTCTTTGTCTGTCGTGCTGTGGCTGGACCTGTGTGTCGCAGGCACCTTTCCCTGGGGACCTAGTCCATCTGTCGTGACGACAGCAGAGGTCTTGGCTGTCTCTTCAGAATTTCCCATCCAGAACTTACCCGTGCCCAGCGGCAGTGGGTTCTGATAGTTTGGGTCCAAGTTAGAATTAACCTTTTTATTTTTTTTACTTTCTATAGTTGAGTAACATAGAAAATAGTCATTTAAGATGAGAGCTATATTGGCCCTGAATGGCTTGCTTATTCCCAGGGTGTTGATTCCAAACCTTCTCCTGGAGACCTTAGAGACAGATTACATAACATGATCCTTCTTCAACCAGCCTTGAACCAGTGCTAAGTCCTGCAGAGGTAGCCAGGCTAGTCTGCGCTGTTTTTGTGAGAAGTGTCAGCAATGGTAGAAAACAATGCTCTGTTATCCTTAAATTTGTCAGACCCAGTCTTCAGAGTGTGCTTAAGTTCGCAGTGGCTGAGCCTGTCTTGAAGCTCCTGACCTCATTGCTGGGACCTCCTGTTCGCTCATCAGTTCACACCATAGAGGAGGGGCCACTGTTCCGTCTGAAGGCCCCTGGACCGCACTGTGCACACACCCTCTTGGGACCACCTGCCTGGGCAGTGGGACCTGTGCCTGTGACCACAGAACTGGGCTGTGCTCCATGCCAGAATAACCCGCCCTGGCTGCCTGCCTGGTCTCAGGTCCCCCTCTGGGGCGGGGAGGGGTCTGCTCAGGACCGCCAACACCTGCCTGGGCCAGAAGGAGGGGAGTGTGTTGAGCAGAGTGGTATGTGCCCACAGGGCCGCTGCCACATGGTCCTGGCTTTCTGAGTCTGGGTGGCAGCCACGTGGCCCCCAGACTCAGTTCTGAGGTCCCAGGCCCACCCATTTCGGGTCCACACCACCTCCACTGCCTGGCTGGTGGGGGCTTCCCTTCTCATCAACCCAAGTAGCTGTCTGCATCTGGACTCCCTGGAGAGCTGACACCTGTGTCTCCTGAGGGAGGCGGCAGATGGATGTGCCCGGGGGCACTCAGAGGGACCCCTGGCCCTCAGGAAGGCGGGCCTTCTCCCTCTGGGAGCCCAGGTCTATGGCTCGAGGCCAGGAAGCCTTGAACTTGGGCCTGCTTGGTCAGGATGCATGTCTTCTCCCCAGAAGAATCCGCCCCCCCTCCTGCAATGTTCTCCAGGTCTGCCCATGAGAGCCAGTCAGGCTGATCCCCCACCAAGCAGGGATCGAGCGCCTGCACACGTGTGGCCTTGCACCCTTGTGCAGAGCTGCCACGCCTGAGTCTGTGTCAGCTTCTGTAGCCATGAGCGTCCTGAGCAGGAGCCTGCTTTTGTAGACAGCTCTGTTGTTTTCGGAGGGCTTCCCAGGTGGCACTAGTGGTAAATAGCCCACCTGCCAGTGCAGGAGACGTAAGAGATGCGGGTTCAATCCCTGGGTTGGGAAGATCCCCTGGGGAAGGGCTTGGCAACCCACTCTGGTATTCTTGCCTGGAGAATCCCATGGAGAGAGGAGCCTGGTGGGTTACAGTCCATGGGGTCGCACAGAGTCAATACTAAAGCGACTTAACACTGTGGTTTGAGTCCTGCCTTGCTTCCGGTCTCTGCCAGCAGGGGGCAGTGAGGGCGCAGGTCCTGCAGCACACCCCCTCCGCCCTCCCTACCCCGTGATGCAACACAGCTGCCACCCTTCTAGGGATGTTTCTTCAGGGGCTCTCCTGTCTGGCGATCGGAACCAGGGCTTGTAGTCTGTTCGCTGCATGGGGAGGGGGCCCCTGAGTGAGTCTGCCACATGGCCCAGGGTCTCAGTTCCTAAAACCTTGAGCTCTCCTTAGCTCCTGTCTTCCCCTGGACTCCTGCAGTTCATTCTTGGTGCAAGACGTCTTGTTCTTAATGTGCAAAGACACCAATCAAGAAACGTTGTCTTACAAGCTACATTCCTGCCTTTCACTAGAGGTCTTTGCTCACAATGGGGTGTGTTCGGTAGGTCATTTGGCAAGTAATTTTAGGTCTGGCTTAGAGAATATTTTAAAACTTTATATGAATGGAAAGTTCTTTCAAGAATTTTCTTTTTAACTCCTGGCAGAGTAAACAGGCGTTTTTAAAGCTCTCCACTGTCAGAGCCGAGCAGAGCCCTGTGCTCAGGGAAATGCCCCAGGCTCCAGGGTTGCAGTAAAGGATGCTCCTGGCCCCTCAGCAGCCCAATTTTCTGCAGCAGGAAACACGCTTGGAAGGACATGCCATGGGCCACTCAGCCTGACCGGGGGCAGCACTGTCCTGCGAGAGCCGCCCTCTGCCCAGCATGATCAGGCAGACAGAGGGGGCACACTGCCCTCAGGCCCTTTGCTCAGGAGCCCCCCAGACAGGGGCCTTGGTCCTTGTGCAGCCAAGGATACAGAGCTGGGTCAGCAGGGTCTGGACCACTGTTGCTTTCTCACCCAGCCCCCAGCTTCTGGCACGAGGAAGGTGAGTGGGGTCATGACCAGGATGGAGGAGGGACATACGAAGAGAATGGATGAGCCTGGCAGCAGTGCCCCCAGTGTGCCCCAAAGAGTGAAGAGGGGATAGAGGCAATTTGTGCATTTCTGCAAAATACCTGGGACCATTGTCTCGGTGATGGGAGGCGTCAGTGTTGATGCTGGGGAGGTGGAAGTGAATTCCTACTTCACTCCACACAGCCCCTGAGGGATAAAGCGTGTGTGGGTGGCGTGTTGAATGTTTTTGGCTTCAAAGCTGCATACTTCTAGAATTTCACTCGGGATTTCCCGCAACGGTTGCACACCTGGACCCACAGGAGGCCTGAGGCTCTGACTCAGGCCAGTTGGTGCCGACCCTGTCCTTCCAGAATCTGGGGGAAATGATACAACCCTGGGGCCAGAGGGGCTCCCTGCGGTTCCGGCGATGGTTTCACTAGCCCTGGGCTCTACTTTCCAGCCCCACCTACGCACGCCTGTGGATGTGTTTTAAACATGAACCCCTTGCAGCGCTGTCGAGGCTGTGTCTGTCTGTTCTGGTCTTACTGACTTATGATTATCACAAATAAATATTTTCATGGTGATGCTGTTGAAGTGTGGTTTCTTTTTCCCCGAGAAGCTTCGTTCCCCTGTGGCCAGACATCCTATCCATCTAACCCTCTCTGTTTTCTGCCCGGGAAGTGGGGGCAGGGCTTGTTTGGATGTTCCAGGCAGTGGGCTCCAGGCCCTTGGGCTTCCCCCGGGATTGGGCTGGGGATCAGAGGGTGCAGGTCCCTTTCCTGACCCCTCCTGCCTGATTCTGAGGAGCACCTCTGGTCACTGACCAAGCCTCACGCTCCTTCCGGCTTCCTTCACGTCTCGGTGACAGCACTGGTCTTGTGAGCCCAGCCGGTACCTGCTCTCCCTGCCATCTACTGACACCTTTGTAAATAAGTCCGAGGGTCATTTCCAGGCAGCACCAGGCTCCATCGGACGGGCAGGGAGAAGGGGGGCAAGGATGCGGGGTCTTGTCCGAAGCACTTCTGACTCCACCTCTCAAATCCCCTTCTGCCAGTCCAGTGCTGGTACACCCATCCTGTGGCCGCTGTAACACATCCCTACCAACTGAGGGGCTTACAGCAACGCAGATTTATCCTTTGACAGCCTGGAGGTCAGATGTCTGAAAATGGGTGGGCGGCTCTGGTTCCTTCTTGGGGATCCAGAGAGAATCTCTGACTTGCCTTTTCCATCTTTCTAGAGGCGCCTGCGCCCCTTGGCTCGTGGCTCCTTCAAAGCCAGCGGCATAGCCTCTTCAGCCTCCCTCACACTAACCATCCTGCCTCCCTCTCATGGAGACCCTGTGATGACGCTGGGCCCACCTGGCTGCTCCAAGACCAACTCCTCATTTTAAGATGCATCTGCAAAGTCCCTTTTGCTGTGTAGGGTACATCCGTAGGATTCAGGTACTAGGTTGTACATTGCAGGGAGCTTTCCCAGGGCTCTGGGGTCATAGCCACACAGTCTCATCCTGTCTGAAATTCTGCCTAAATTACAGCATTGAATAAATTCCCCATGAGGTGCAGACTCAGGCTGGCCCCTGCAGCAGGGTCTTAGCCAGCACAAGGCTGGCCCCGGCCCCTTCTGTCTTGTTGCTCTGCTTTCCCTGGGGTGTGGCCCTCATGTGCGACCTTGGGGGGGCAGGGAGGAGAGAAGGCACTTTCCCCTCCCTCCATCCATCCCTTGCTCCCTTTCCTTCCTAAAGTTTCACGGAGATCAATTCACATCTCAGTTTGCCCACGTTGAGTGTAGAATTCAGGGTCTTGTTATGAAGGTAGCAACCCTTAAAAGGATGTTTATGTTTAGCTTTGACAGCTGTCTCCCCCAGCTTAATGGTGTCCTCCAAAAAGGTCCGCCAGAACCTCAGAGTGTGACATTTGGAAACACGGTCTTTGCAGATGTACTAGTTAAGATGAGGTCACACTGCAGCAGGGTGGGGCTCAGTCTGGTACCTGGTATCCTGACGAGATGCTGAGGGAAGCAACACGTGATGCGGACACCTAGGGCCTGGCAGCCCTGGAAACTAAGACTGTGGATTGCATGGGAAGTCGATTGTTGTCGGATAGCATGGAAAGTTGATTGTTGTTAAGTCACTGTCATGTCTGACTCTGCAACCGCATGGACTGTAACCCACCAGGCTCCTCTGTCCATGGGATTCTCCAGGCAAGAGTGCTGGAGTGGGCTGTTGTTTCCTTTGCCAGGGGGTCTTCCCAACCCAGGGACTGAGTCTGCATCTCCTCATATCCCGCATTGGCAGGCAGGGTCTTTACCACTGAGCCCCCTGGGAAACCCAGTGCATTGAAAGTAGGGTCCTCCTAGGGGAGTAGAGGGCCTTGAAGCCTGGGATAGGGATGCTTGAAGGATGCACCTGAGGATCTTGAACCCAACCCCTAATTCATCTGGATGCCCCATGCTACGGCAGATCACTACCCAAGCCTTTGCTGAAACTCAGCTCCCTCATCTGGAGACCAAGCAACAGTCACACACCTGAGGCAGGTGCTGACGCTTGTTCCTTTCAGGTGGGCCTCCACTGCTTCCTTTGCTCCAGGCCTGTCACCAGGTGGGTTTCAGCCAAGTGGAGAAGGAAGCACAGCCTGGGCTGCTGGGAAGGCCCTACACGCCCTGGGAGCACAGGACCAGCTCCTGGGTGCCAGCAGACATGGGGAGCACCAGGTGGGTGGGAGTCTCAGGGTGGGAGACGGGGCTGGGTGCAATGCGTTAGCTACAACAGAAGAACATCTGCTGATGTGGCCATCTGTGACTTCAGTTGTGGGTTGGATTGTGTCCCCAGAGTGTCTGTCCTAACTGCTGCCCACCCCCCCACCCCNCCCCACCCCAGCCCCCTGCCCTGGCTGTGAATGCAGCCTTATTTGGAAATAGGGTCTTTGCAGATACAGTTCAGTTGAATGAGGTCACCCTGGGATAGGGGGCCCTAAGACCTCAGACTCAGGGAAGAAGCCCACGAGAAGACAGGTGGGGACTGGAGAGCTGCCTCTATAAGCCAAGGTCCCAGCTCTGCTGAGAGGCTCCCTGAAACACAGATTGGCCACTGGCCCAAAGCAAAGGGGTCAGGGCTGCAGCCCAGCCTCCCCGCCTTGTGCCCAGGTATGTGGCTCCAACCTGACTGTGTCCTCCAGGGCCCCCAGGGCTAGCCCTGCCAGGTCTCAACCCCTCTGCCCTTCAGGTCTCAGTCCTACCCCGACCCGCACAATCAGCTGAGTGCCCCTCTCCCCTCCCACAGTACTCCAGTCCAGATAGAAGCTGTGCCTCTCCACCCAGGGAGGTGGCCAGACTGCTCATCCCCCAAGCTTCACCCTCTTAAATCTCTGGCTGCCCCCTCACTGCCCCACCCCCACCCCCCAGCCCAGTCCAAACAAAGACCTTCTGGGGCAAACACTGCCCGGGACTGCTGAGCTGGCTGCTGGTGGGTCACCCAGCAGTGCCCTGGCCTGGGCCTGGTCTGGGCTCCTGGGGGCGTATGTTGTGTCCGAGCCCCTGGCCTGCTTCCCCTGGCAAAGCCCATCATGCCCTCACCCAAGACCCTGTCAGGCATACCTGCTCGATGGCCAGGAGGCCACCATATCCAGACAGCTGTGTACTGGGTGGGGCTGCAATTCTTCCTTCTCTGAGTGCTCAGGGCCACATGTGGCCTGAGGGCCTGGGCAGGCCAGCCACCAGGCAGCCCTTCCCGTGTGTGCTCCTTGATGATTTATCCTTAAAGGCAGCAAAGGTGAGCATCCCCATGGGGAAGAGTGAGGAGAAGGAGAGCAGACGTGGTCAGGTTCCACCAAAGGGGCCCAGCAATTCCACTCCTCGCCACCCGCCTCGCCAGGGCAGGCACCAGGCTCCTGAGGAGCTGTGTCCTCTAGTTGGCTCTCAGGACCTCCCCCTACCCCAGTGGACCTACGTGCCAGTCCCTGTGCTCACACAGATCTTCCTGGGAGAGGAGTTCTAGGAAAGCACACCAGCTGCTGCAGACTCTGGCCCTGTGGCAGCCCCTTGATCAGGCCGTGCCTGAGTCCCACCTGCTTGTGTGACCACGCCTGCTGCAAAGGAGTCCGGGAAGCGTGAGTTTTCATGTGTCCCAATTATACAGCCCCCCTTTCCTCAGGGCAGGTGGGGAGGTTGGATCTAGGTGGGAAGCCATCAGTGTCCGGTCACCCACGACATCATAAGCTCCCTTAGAGAGAGGCCCCGAATGCCCTGCTGTCCACTCTTGCCCCTGCCAGTAGGGGGTCTGGCACACAAACACTCAGCTCGGCAGAGTCCCTCACAGCTGTGCCCAGACAAGATTCCTGACCAGCTTGTACTATGGAGGGGGTTGAGAAGCAGGAAGCTCTGAAGCCCTGGAGCCCCTCACTTAGGGCCCCCTGGACACTCCAGCTGGATGAGGCAGATGGCCACGGCCGAAGGTATCTGCAGGGCACAAGCCCCAGCAGCCATACATGCCGGACCTCATCTGTCGGCGGAGACCCCGCGTTCCCAGGGCACTCAGAGAGCTTGTGCCAGTGGGCAGCTCTCTCTGAGCTGAGCCTGGAGGGCCCCACACTCCCCTCCGCCCACCCCCCCAGCAGGGACACAGCCTCCACATCACACAGGGGCCAGCCACTCAGCAGTCTGGGGACCTGGGTGGCAGAACCTCCAAGCATTGCCCCCAAATTCTGGGCACAGGGGAGGAAGAAGCCCCCAAGGGCTGCTGAGAGAGGATGGGGTGGGCGAGGGGAAGGTCCCTGCCCACCCGGAGGGGCTCCTCCCTGGCTGGAGAGCTTGAGGACGGGAGTGCTGGCTGGTGGGAGTGGGGTGGGCCACTGTGTCTGTGTCTCCCCAGTGCACAAACCTCAGTCTGGTCCGGGAAACAGAGGGTACTCAGGGTGGGCGACCTGCGGGGCCCTTTGCAAGTGTGCAGAGAGGGACCGGGCAGATTCTCTTCCCCGTGGGGGACCGTTAGGGGCTGGGGCTGAGTGAGAGACTGGCTAGAGAGGATATCCTTGGAGCAGGCAGGACCCAGGTGTCCCTGGGGGCCCCTGAAGCAGGTGCTGGGGACCAGAGAGCAGGGGTGTCCACTAGGTCAGCACCCATGGCTGGTGGGGGCACTGGGTCTGGGGGCAATGAGAGAGCACCCCCAGCAGTCCCTGAAACCTGCTGCCACCCTGCCCCAGACTGCCTCTGGTGTCCTGTTGGTATTTTAGTTGATTTCTTACTGAGGTGCAATTCATACAACATACACTTTACCGCTGTATGTATTTCTCACACAGCATACACTTTACCGTTGTATTTATTCTTTTTATTTTATTTATTTTTTAAAGTAGGTTCCCTCTTTTCAAAAAAAATTTAATTGACTTAGTTTTGGCAGCCCTGTGTGACATGCGGGAACTTAGTTCCCTGACCAGGGATCAAACCTGTGGTCCCTACAGTAGAAGTGTGGGGTCTGAGCCTGTGGACTGGCAGGAAGTCTGTTCGCCATTTGGCAGTGTACACTTCAGTGTGTCTAGTGCATTCACAATGGTTTGCAACCACCACCTCTTCTGGTGTCAAAACCTTATCACCCCCAGGACACACCTGGGGGACCCTCTGTCTGAACCTGGTGGTCACACCTGCCTCCGTCCCTGTACTCAATGCTCCCTGCTATGAGATGTGGGCTGTCGGCCCTGTCCAAGCACCGACACAGCATTCCCCCATCCCCTCCCCCCACCTTCACTGGAAGTTTCCAGGTGGAAATACAGCTGATCTTCAAGTTGATGCAAATGTGCTCACTGGCTGCTGTTTTCCCAGAACAAGAGCCCAAGATGCAAGTTTTCTGTCCTAGAGCTCAGGAGAGAGCAGGACACACACAGCTCCTGACTCAGAGTCTCCTCCTGCACTCACAGGTCTGTTTGCTCCCAAGGAGTGTTTACCTGCTCTGCACTCGGCCCTCATGACCTGCACCTCCAATCCCTCAGCAGCAGGCCTGACACAAAACAAAGTGGAGACAGGAAGGGGACAGACTCCGACCCTCAGGAACAGGCTGTCGACCTGGACCCTGAGCCGCATAGAACTGTCCCCAGCGTTTAGTCTTACAACACAGGGTGCACTTCTCTATTCTACTGCACACGAACACGAACACACACGGCAAACACACCACTGGACTGACTTCACTAACGGTAGTAACCGGCTGCTGAAACCAGGAAGCCTTGAGACAGACCCAGCGCATACCCCGGGCAGTCAGTGGGTAGTGGGGGCCGGACTCGCAGGACATGGCACTCAGCGGGCCCTGCGGGTCACTGCCTCCCCGCACACATCTGTGCATCTCTACCCGAGCAGAAATGCGTGAATGAATCTGAGTCCACCTAGAACTAATGCTCTAGGGTTAGATTTTCTCAACCCCTCTAACTGTACTGGGTGGGGTGGGGGGTTCTGAGACCTGGAGACACGACCCAGTCACCATGGCGGCGTGTGGAGCTGCGGTTAGAGCACACGCTCCCCGAACCCTGGGTGTTCCACCTGCCCACTGTACCTGGGCCACGCTCTCCCGTCCTCGGCTCCTCAGGGAGGGGGCTCAGGCGGCAGGAGGCCCAGGGGGGGTTCCACGCAGGACACCTCTCACCTGCTGACACTTCTCTACTGTGACTATAGCCTCAGATGAAGGAAAACCCCAACAGAGACAATTTGTGAAAACAGAAAACACATGTTTATTTAAAGATAACACAAGCCCCCCTTGAAAGAAATTTAGTTAAAATCATGGATTGGGAGAAAAAAAATGAACACAGTGAAAGCAGGGAACAGAGACACCCCCC
>SJYQ01042611.1:0-10563 GCA_006410935.1 Redunca redunca
CAGACCATATAAGCTTGAGCTGGTTGTAAAGCTAGTTATAAAGCTGTGGGCGATGAGTATGTGAACGCAATGGCTCACGGGGGGCCCCCTGTGGCCTTCTCAGCTGCTGAGCCCTCATCTCAGGTGGTGGGATTTTGAGGCGGTTGATGCCGTGACGAAGTATAACTGGGTGACCCAGTTAGAGAAACGTCTGCGATCAATTATTTCTGCTGATCTGATAGCAAAAATAAATAAAAGGCACCAAGGACCTCCCTGGGCCATGGTTAGATGGTGTGTGGGAAACTACCCTCAGCTGCAGGCGAAGTCAGGGACACACTGCTCAAAGATGAGCAAACGCATCTCTCTAATAAGTTCCCTGCTCTCATGCCCCACTTGTCTGAGTTGTTTTTATAAAGACTTTTTCAGAATAGTTTACGGTTCACAGCAGAGTTGATGGAAAGGTACAGAGATTTCCTGTGACCCCCACATGAACAGCCCCTCACTATCAATATCCCCCATCAAGTGGTCCATCTGTTATCATGGATGGAGCTACACAGACACGTCATCCTCACCCAGAGTCCACAGTTGACATTAGGGCCCATTCTGAGAGTTGTGCATTCTGGGGGTTTGGACAAACGTAGAGTGACATGTACGGTGCAGAGTTGTTTCGTGTATGCGTACTCAGTCATGTCTGACTCTCTGCGACTCCATGGACTGTAACCCACCAGGCTTAACTGTCAATGGGATACTGGAGTGGGTTGTCATTTCCTACTCCAGGAAATCTTCCTGACCCAAGGATCAAATCCATGTCTCCTGTGTCTCCTGCATTGGCAGGCAGATTCTTTACCACTGAGCTACCTGGAAAGCCGTTCACTGCCCTGAAAACCTCTGTACTCCTGTGCAGCCCCCAGCCCCCACCAACCACTGAGCATTACTCTGTCCACAGTTTTGCCTTTTCTAGAATCTCTTGTCATTGGAATTATAAAGTGTGTAGACTTTTCATATTAGCTTCTTTCACTTATTAGTGTGCATTTGTTTCCCTCATATCTTTTCATAATTTGGTAGCTCATTTTTAAAAATCACTGAATAATATTCCATTCTGATGGACCACAATTTATGTATCCATTCACCTAATGAAGGAAGTCTTGGCCAAGCTTCCAGGTTTTCGCAGTTGTGAATAAAACTGCTATAAATATCCAAGTGCAGGTTTGTTATGTGAACATAGTCATGATATTTGAATAAATACCAAGGAGCTTGATTGCTGGATTATATGATAAGAGTATGTTTAGTTTTTTAAGAAACTGCTTCTCTGTCTTGCAAAGAGGTTGTACCCTTTCACATCCCCACTGTCGAGGTAGAAGACTTTCTGTTGCTCTGCATATAGTTGTTTTTGGTTGGTTGGTTGGTTTTTACCATCTGTCCATTCGCTTTTCTTAAAATATACCTGAACAGAACTCATTTCCATCAGACTCATGCAGAGAACTTCCAAACCTCAAGCTCATTGCTCAGTCAGAAGTCCTTCTCTCCTAGGAAGAACACTGCGCGTCTCTCTAGGAAATAAACCTGTGAGGTGTGGTGGATAGGGGGCCACCCTGCACCTTAATCAAGTAAGAGCCGGATCTATTGTTTATGATGTCTGCTTTTACAACATTCTCAAATAAAGATTTGATATCAGTGTAGTCAGGGCATTTTTAAATAGTAAGGTATCTTTGTGTTCACCAGACAACTCAGCTAAATGTTATGTTAAAAGAAAGGTGATAAACAATAGTTTGTGGAAAGCAATGTATTTTTAAGAATCCAATCTGAAATTTTCCGTCTTCATTTGGACAGGGGCCCGTTTGGTCAGTGATCCAATGTTAGCTTGATGAGGAGCTGTAATTGAATCTTGCAGTAAGAACCTCACTTACTTAAGGTAACCTCACTTACCCTGCCACTACAGGGCCCCAGCTCTGCTTTACTCAGAAAAAATGAAACTGCACTCTCCTGGTTCCACCATCCCTTGATGGCTGCATGATTGCCAGAGAGAGTCCTCATCACGTGAAAAGAGCAGGGATGAGCAAAAGCAAATAGACTGGGAAACGCGTGGGCTCTGGCTTATGCAAAAACAGAAGAGCAGCTTTTTTCTTGCTACATTCAGATGGCACCAGGTGAGAATTTAGGGTTCCTCTCTAGCTGCACCACAGCCTGACTGGGACATGCACACCCATGTTGTCCGTGTCTCCGGTGTAGCCACAAGCCAGTGTACTAGCGAGAAAGGGGGCCGCTGGTGTCCTGAGCTGCCTCTAAGATGGAGAGGACAGCCATCACCAGGGCCCCTCCTCCCATCTGTGGCTCACAGGGGCGCAGGCACGCACTGTGGGGGCTTTGCTGCTGAGCTCAGACCAGGCCATGGGGACACGCCCGTGGGAAGTGGCCATGACTCATGCAGGCAGGCGATTCCCCACCTGGTCTCTGCCTTGCAGGGGCAGGACGCAAAATGCTACTTACTCAGAAATGTGAAGAGTGAAATAGACATGAAGAGTACAGACACAGAGAATTGGGCCTGATGATGAGAACAAGAGGAGCTCAGAGGACTGGGATGTGTGAAATTGTCCCCACGTTCAGTGTGGGCACACACATCCAGAATCTCAGGAGAGTGAGCAGGCAGCCCCATGCTGAGCCCCACCAGCAAGTCCACAGAAATTCCACCTGATCCTCTACCTTAAACCCTTCCATTCTTCCTGATTTCAGAGAGACAGGATGTTATGTTCTCTATGTAATGCAATAGAAGAGATACTAACAAGGGATTCATGTCTCAAATAACAGTCTGACAAGGTTTTGAAAGAAGTTGAGTGGAGTAAAAATAAGGGATTCAGAAGGATGGTAAGGAAGGCAATGCCCTGCCACTGGGCACTTTCTCTGCAAATAATTCAGTTTTTTCCTTTGTTAACAGAGATCTACTTAGAAGGTCCTACACTGCCTATGTCTGTTTCTATTGTTGGCTCCTGACAGAAATGCACACTTTTCAGACAATATGAAAATATGAAATTACAATGTTGTTATCTTTATACACATGTTCTCCCATGCCCTGTAGGTGGAAACACTTTTCTATTCAAGTCGTGTTTACAGCTCACTGATTTATGACATCTTCCTAATTTGCAGTCGATTTCTTACCGAAAAGTGTTTAAAAGGACAGCAGAGCCCAAAAGGCAGAAGCAAATAGCAACTGCCGAATTGAAAGTGGTTGGATCAGACTGGGAGTAAAGCCAATCATGGTAAAGGTAGAAGCAGAGAAATCACAGGAATAGGAAATAAGAGCGTCCTCGGCACAAATAGACTTGTGAGAAGCTAATTGCCGGAGACTTCATAGTGCCTGAAATAAACCCAGGGAAACTGCATGATCCTCCATCATGTGACAAAATACTCCACATATAGCGGGAAGATTGGAGCCCGTCTTTGGGGCTCAGTTCTTTAAATCACAGCAGATAGCTCGCCGGAATTGTGGGATCACACTGAGGGGTTGTTGAGAGCTAGAAAGGAAACAAAAATAGACACTGCTCTGCCATGAGGAGCGTGCGTCCCAGAAGGTGGATTTTGAGCTGCTCGGGGCGGTGGTGACAACAGCTGAGTCTCTTCTCAGATGCAGAAATGGTGGCCAAGACATTGAGGGGTTCGGTCAATCCAGCCTTTTCCTGGAGGAAAAACTCAGAACTTGTATTTAATGCCACACAGCCTCTCCAGGATAGAAGAGAGGCTGCTATTTGCAATTATCACAAATGATTGTTTATTACTCAGGAGTTCGAAGGAGACTGTGCAGAGATTACATTCCAAAGGCTTGATCACTGAAAATGCTGGGGTGGGAACTGTAATTACCAGGGTCCTGGAGCTGTGGCACCTCCTTGGGGATCATTTGCATAAACTCATTGCCTGAGGCAGTTCTTGAGAACAACTGTGCCCTCATTGTCCTGCTGCAGGAGGGTCGAAGGCTTCCTAGGTTAAGATTTTGTCCAAATCCTTGCTCACCAGCCTCTGAGTGGCAGAAGCTTTATAGAAATAAGCACGTAGTGTTATTTCCCTGTTCTCATCAAATATCTGGGGTGAACACAAGTGCCTTTTCTTACTCTTCATGGGGTTCTGGAGGCAAGAACACCAAAGTGGCTGCCATTCCCATCTCCAGTGGACCACATTTTGTCAGAACTCTCCACGATGACCCATCCGTCTTGAGTGGCCCTGAACAAAATTAAAAGACATTTATTCCTTGGAAGGAAAGCTAATACAAACCTGGACAGCGTATTAAAAGGCAGAGACATCACTTGACTGACAAAGGTGTGTATAATCAAAGCTATGGTCTTTCCAGTAGTCAGGTATGGATGTGAGAGTTGGACCATAAAGAAAGCTGAGCACCGAAAAATTGATGCTTTTGAACTGTGGTGTTGGAGAAGACTCTTGAGAGTCCCTTGGACAGCAAGGAAATCAAACCAGTCAATCCTAAAGGAAATCAACCCTGAATATTCACTGGAAGGACTGATGCTAAAGCTCCAAGACTTCAGCCACCTGATGTGAAGAACTGACTCATTGGAAAAGACCCTGATGCTGGGAAAGATTGAAGGTGGGAGGAGAAGAAGGCAGCAGAGGATGAGATGGTTGGATGGCATCACCAACTAAATGGACATGAGTTTGAGCAAATTCCATGAGATAGTGAAGGGCAGGGAAAGCTGGTGGGCTGCAGTCTTCTGGGGTCACAAGGAGTCAGACACGACTTTGAAACTGAACAACAACAAATCATGAGCACCAGTGGAGGCTCTGAGCCCGGGGACTCTAAGCCAGTGGCTTCAGTTAGACGTTGACTGTGGTGATCATGGGAACTCATGTTATTGGAAGCCAGAAGATGGAGGAAACCAGAGGCTGGAGTTGGGAGTCAGAAAATCCAGAGTTGGAGTCCCCACTGCCTGTTGTGAGGGTCTCATGAAATAGTGGCTGACTCTGCAGGCAGCACTCTGGGTCTAGAGGACAGGCCCATTGGAACCTTTTGCAGTAGAGCGTGCAGGGGAGAGCCTGGAGAGGAAAGTCAGAGCAGGGACGGGCAGCCCCAGTGGAGAAGGTGGAACTAGGTCTCAGTTTGCCCAGGACACACTGCCCTACTGTTCACTCCGTCCTCCCACGTCACTCATGCTGCAGACTGGAAGAGGGTCTGTGTCAGCAGAGCAGCCCAGTGAGGAGAAGACACGCTTTCAGAAGGAGCTGGAGCCAGGGGGACAGTGGGGAACTGCCCCTTCACCTGCAGAGCTGTTAGCAAGGCAGTCAGCCCCCTGCAAAGTTCTCCCCAGGGCTCGACGGCACCAGGGCTGTAGGTGCTTCGGAGCGCTTATGGGCTTTCCTTCTCTACCTGAGAAGGAGGCACACGTGGCATGGGGACAGCTTGCCCAGTGTCACAGCTCCCTGTTGCAAATCCTGTCCCCCACCACCCCGACACACACAGCATTCAAACTGACTTTCCCTGTATCTCAACCAACCCCTCCCCTATGCTGAAAAAAGACCGATAATTCTTTATGTTAATTTGACTTATGTTAGTAATTGTTTGCTTGACAGTCAATTTGACTGCAAACCTCAAGGTTCACAAGCAAGGAACCCCCAGCTCGCCCATCACAGATGAGCCACGGAACTTCCGGAGCCTCGAGATTCACCTCACCTTTCTCCTCTGATCGCTTGGCTCAGGGCAGTTTTCGACGACTTCAGCGGCTCTGCAACAGATTACGTGCCCGTAAATTCACTGCACAAATACCCCGTGACTAAGGACAGTACAGGTTGTTTCCTGAGCAAGTGCTGACTCGGGTGTTTATCAGTCAAGAACAGGAGAACAGCAGTGCAGCCATACATGCCCTCCTTGATGATGTTGTGTGACTCTGTTATAAGGGGACCTTAAATACGCAGGGACTTAGCTTAAAGGGAGCATAACACATTGAGTGGAGAAGGCAATGGCACCCCACTCCAGTACTCTTGCCTGGAAGATCCCATGGACAGGGGAGCCTGGTGGGCTGCAGTCCATGGGGTCACTGAGTCGGACACAACTGAGCAACTTCACTTTCACTTTTCACTTTCATGCATTGGAGAAGGAAATGGCAACCCACTCCCGTGTTCTTTCCTGGAGAATCCCAGGGATGGGGGTGCCTGGCGGGCTGCCGTCTATGGGGCCCCACAGAGTTGGACATGACTGAAGCGACTTAGCAGCAGCAACCCACTGAGGGTGTCCTTCCCTCTCATGACTGGGGCATGCGGTGTGCCAGTTGCTCAGTTGTGTCCAACTCTTTGTGACCCGGTGGACTGCAGCCTGCCAGGCTCCTCCATCCATGGGATTTTCTGGGCAAGAGTAACAGCCTCAAATTCTGCTCTGTAATATCCTGTAAGATTCCTCTTACATCAGTGTTCGATTCTTGCCTGATCATTCATAGCAGGCTTTTCGGGTTCCTGAGCACAGTGGTCTCTTACCAACTCGGTGCAGGAACAGGTGGGTTGGGGCAGGTTATTGCTCTCGAAGACAAGACCTTGGCACACTTCTCTGACATCATGTGAACATACCTAGGAGGCAGCTGGCCATGAGCACAGTGTTCTTCCGCATCTTGGTGCCATGGGGGCATGCACTTCCGTCCCCACTGTTCTGCTGTCGTGAACTCCGAGGGGTAGATGGACACAGCCCCTGGCTCTTCTCCTCCTGGGCAGAGCTGCTGGGCAAGGAGAGCAGGCTTCTGCACGTGGGGCAAGTGGCCGTCACTTTTCTCCTCTGCTCTTTGGGAGCTAACAGACTTGTCCTTGACCTTCTCTCCCATCAGATTCCTCAAGGGAAGGGGTGACATGTATTATCTTCTCCCAGGAGCAGAGGGGTGAAAACAAAGGCACTTGTTCCATGCTTCATGAAATTTCCCTCATTTTTGCCTCAACCCTGCTCCCTTAGGAATCTCACAGCTGTTCAGGTGAACGTTCGCATTCTTACCCAGTTCCATCATGACAGACATTCTTGTTCATCCTTTCTTTCNAGAGGCTGAAGTCTCTGGCACTGCCACAGTGCTGATGCCTGGCTCTGCCCAACGCCCTGAGGGGACTGGTCTGGGGAAGGCCTGGGCGTCGGATGCTGGAACCCAGCCCAGGAAACTCGGGACACACAGCTGTGGTGCCGAGCTTCAGCTCAGGACCACCCCTTGAAAGAAGCCATCTGCCTAACGAAGTCTCCCGTCTCATCCAACAGTTGGGCTTTGGTGCATGCCGGGCTGCTGAGCTGACATCAAATCTCAACCAGTGAGTATGTCTTTAGAGCCTGCAGTATGGACGGCTCTGGAGTCATGGGGATTGAAGCAAGAACAGAGCACATGCATGAAGCCTCCACAGTTGGAGTTTGTCTCCAGAGGGAGCCCGATGCTCCGGGAAACTGCTCTGCACCAGAGGCTCACAGATGGCATTTGTTCTGCGACATCGCCTTGATACCCTGCTTCACACCTCAGGCCCCAAAGCCCAGAAGCTTTGCAGAGCTGCCTTGTCCTGGGGCTCAGACCACCTCAAGGCCTTGCTCTTCCATTGGAAGAACTTGTGAGCACAGTGGATTCTGGAGGAGTCAAAGGAACACAGTCATGTTTAAACCGTTTGTCTTCAGTGGTTCCTAACAGCTTACCCACAAGGCTTCTTGATCCTCAGAGCCCACTCGTGTGACTGGGAACCCCTCCCTGACAGGACACACAGATTCTCACCCACATGACTCTGTCCCCTGCTCCGCAGTCCCCTTGCCATCCCTCTCCTCCACTGACCTCAGGTAAGCCCTTCCCATGTAAGCTGTGCTGGCTGTGTTCAGGGACTTGCCCGAGTGTCCCAGGGGCCACAGTCACCCCCGTTTCCTTCCAGCCCCTTGCTCAGCCAGCCAGCAGCATCTGTGAGACCCATAGGATTGTGGGGCTCTACTCTTTTTCTGGCCCCTGGACTCTTTCCATAAAGTCCCAGATACTCAACAACTCGCCTCTGCCTCTGCCTTTCCTGGTCGTGATCTGTAGGTCATCCATTCATCTTGACTCCAGGGAGTCAGGTGGCTTTAAGCTTGGATTGATGTCACTTTTCTATCCCTGAACTTTGACCATTTCAGTGGAATACTGGCTTATCGAACCCTCGACTTTATGTAGCCAAGTAACCCCTCAAAGCCCTCTTGCCTACTGAAGCTCTCTCAGGCTACTTGGAAAGACACTGAGCCCGACACAGACATGTGGCTCCCAGCGACTGCCCCATGCTCCCTCACCTTCCGGGCCTACAACGGGTGCCCCGTGAGCCTTCTTGTTCCCATGTTCAGTTATTGAATGGTCTGTAATAACACCCTCGGCAGGACTTCATTCTGAGGCTTGGCGCTCACGTTCACCCCTCCACACTTCATGTGGTACAAAGCTGGAGCATATGTCAGAGCTTCTGCTGGGATTCAACTCGAGTTAGAGGCTCAGTGGAAGGCTGTCTGCAGCAGCAGAGTGAAGAGCCCCGGAGGGGACGGCAAGGGGAGACAGCAAGCCCAGCTTGGCTGTGGGGAAGGGCTGCCCTGGCCAGAGCTTAGCCCACACCCCCTGCTTCCAGGACAGGACAGGGATGAGGACCACAGTGTGGAGGCTAGATGAGGGGTGGGGTAGGCCAATGGGAAAGGCCACACAACTGAGGCCACACACAGTCTAGTCAACTGACAAGGCACGCGGCAGTGGACCTAGGAGACCACCGAGCCTTGAGTGAACGGCAGGAGCCATCCTGAAATGAAAGTTCGAGGGGCATCGGTCTCTGAATTTCCACCTCTCTCACTGTGCCTGGCGCTGCTCAGGTACTTGGCCCACTGGTTAGTTAATTAGACATGTGACGTGTTTTAGTGAAAACACATCTGTCGGCTGCCCATGGAGGTTTCCTAAGGAAGCAAGCAGAGGCTGATGGCCAGGCAGTACAGGGACTTGAGATGAAGCAGGGGGCAGAGGGCTGTCCACGTGACCCTCTTTCATGGAGGCACAAGGCATCCAGGGTGATCAGATTGATTAAGGTCACCTCGCAGATGGCAGCGGAGTTTGTGAGACCACAGGCTGCCAGAGGCAGACGTTCATTCCTCTCCTACCCGGGTCAGTGTGTTTGCTGTCCTTAGTCTTCTGTTCCTGAGTATTAAGTCAGGAGGCTCACTCGCTGAGTCCTGGACTCTCTGCCTGCATGGGAACTGTCTGCTTAGAGTTTGAGAATCGTTTGATTTGAAGGCAGGCAGATACACGGTCACATATATATATGTGTGGGAGGGGCTCCCGGCTCCATCGGTTCGGGGCTGAGGCCCACCGGCCCTCTGTGTGCAGCTCGTGCTCCCTCCCTCCATGCTCCCTAAACCTGGCCTGCTCAAGGCGTGGGTTCTGCTGTTTCTCTCCTCTGTTGGCCCTTTCTTCCCTCCCCTGTTTCCTCTTTACCCAGCAAACTCCTACTCATTCTTCAAAGCCCATCAGCTATGAGAGTCCCCCTGCTTCCTGCTCATGTAGGAGCCCCCCTCTGCTGCTTAGGCTTCTGAGGACATGGTGTTCCCCAGGCACTGTCGTCAGGACCCTGGAGCACAGGGACACCCGCGTACTGGCTCAGCGCACAACCAGTCTGTTCTTGCAGTGTCTCATCCGCTAGACTGAGAGAGAGAGTCCAGTACCCGTCTCTCTGCACCTTCAGGCTTGGGGCAGTGCCAGGCACTAGGTGGGTGCAGGTTCATGTTTGTGCCACAGCTGGATAATCATTCTCTTCAGCTCCAAGGTCTCTCTTCCCCTGTTAGTCTCGCAGCCTCACACTGCCTGTTACATTATTTTCACACCATGGTTACAACAGTAAAATTCTCATTGGTTTGGGCGTTTGACAGGAGCATTGAGTGGAAAATGTAAGATTTAGCCTAAAGGGAATGCTGGATTTTAAGGGAGCACCTCTTTCCAAACTCTGGATTTTTGGTGTAGTTGGCTGTTAGGGGCTTCAGCCAGGAAGCAGGAGAGGGTGCAGCGGTCGCCGCAGGTTAGAGGTAACTGTTGCGTTCTGCCCTCACTCCACAGCCCGGAGACCATGCTCAGTCAGGGTGCATCCTGTGCATTCACGGGACCTCGGCTGGAGTTCCGGTCAGAGGGGAGAGAAGGTGGGTGAGCCCACCCCAAACACTGTGGGGGACGGACACACAGGAGTTCCACTTTCACTGATGACCATGACCATCAACAGAGCCCTGGCTTCTGCGAAGCGCAGTTTCAGGTTCTTNCAGTTTCAGGTTCTTAGTAATATGTATAAACTCAGTGATTCTTCCCAGCAACCTTACATGGCAAATAGCCTCATCTCCATTTTACACTTGGAGAAACTGAGGAACAGAAAGAAGGTCACAGCTGGTAGTAAAAGATGAAAGAGCAAAGGGAAGACACTGTGCACACACACATACGCACACACACACAGAAGAGCAAAATACACAGAAGAGGATGTAAGGTTAAAATCTATACATGATATAGAAAAAGAAAACAGGACAAAATATTTTAAATATTGACTTTTATTAGAACTAGAGAATTTGGAAACATAACTAGGACAGGGTGATGATCCTGTCTTTAGTGAAAATTT
>SJYQ01042631.1:0-11265 GCA_006410935.1 Redunca redunca
TGGGAGGTGGGAGGGGGGTTCGGGATTGGGAACATGTGTACACCCTTGGTGGATTCATGTTGATGTGTGGCAAAACTAATACAATATAGTAAAGCAAAATAATAATAATAAATAATAATAATAATTTTTTTTAAAAAAACTTCTTTAATTAAAAAAAAAACAGCAACAACAACAGCAACAGATTGTCCTAGTTCAGACTTCAGGTTTGGCCCAGGAATTCTTAAGTCCCAGACTCAAATGCTGGCACCCTTCTCACAACCCATGATGCTGTAAGGATTCTGAGTACCAATAGCATTCCACTATTCTTTAATGTTAACAGAGATGGCACCAGTCAGAGATAACATAGACTACTCTGTGCTGATGACTGAGTTTCTGAAGAGCTTCCTGTGAGACCTTGGACAAGTCACTATAGAATATTTTTGAGATGGTTTATATTTTCCTTTCACTCCTTTCAACCAGGGGGAGTCTACTTCCATAAACCTAGTTAAAGCCTGAACTATTAGAGGAGCCTCATAACTTTGTCATCAAAGATGTGGGAAAAAGACCAGAGACCCACCAGACCACCTCTCAGATGAGGTGCAGCTACTCTAGTGTTCTCTGAATCAGGCTTATGATGGCAAAAAGAACAGTTTGGGAGTCGAAAAACCTGGATTTTACTCTCAGGTCTGCTACTAACTTGCTGTGTGACCTTGGGCAAATCATGTCACCTCTCTGGGCCCTGTATTCTGGCTGAAACCCCTATCTTCCCTAAATTATTGACATAGTTTGGTCACCATGTTTTGGCCCTGGTTCCCCTAGAATCTGTCCTCAATATGGCATCTTCCAGACTGTAGAATCTATAGTGATGTCACTCCTTTGCTTGAAACCTACCAGAGGCTCTCCCTTTTGGAGTAAAATCCAAATCTTTACATGGCTTAAAATAAGCCTACATGTGATCTAAGCCTAGTGCCTCTCTGACTATATCTTCTATCACCCTTTTCTTTCTCTCTTTATGTTATATTGATCTTCTTGTTTCTCAAATATACCATACATTCTCCTGCCTCAGAAGCACTTGCTGTTCCCTTTGCCTAGAATTCTCTTCCCCCAGATATCCATATGCTCACTCCCTCATCTCTGTCGGGTCTTTGGTCAAATTCACAATGTCAGAGATCCTACTTGAGCACTTTATATCAAATAAAACCACCACTAATTCTTCCCCAGAATTCTCTATCATCTTAACCTTTGTTCTTTATATTAATAATTGTGAACACCACCTGATATGCTATAAATGTCCTTGTCGTTATTTGTCTCCCCTTTAGGATGTCAGCTTCATGAGGTCAGGGACATTTTGTTCACTGATAGATCTTCAAAGTCTGGAACAGACCTGGAACACAGTAGGTATTCAATAACTATTTGTTGAATAAGTGAATTTTCTAAACTACCCGAAATTTTCTCTCCATTAACTTTAGCCATTCATCCTAACAGTCCCTACTTAAAGCAAGTTAGTGTCATTTCAGAGGAAATTAAGGTAGAGATGGTGATTTGTCAAAGGTTTCAGAATAATCACATGTCAGATTGGACCCCCACAGGAGTACATAGCATCTGGGACTAAGAAGGAAAATGTGGAAGGAAAAAGCATTAGATTAATAAACAAATTCTGTGAAAGGGATTCTATTATCATTTATTATTTTTTTGTCTTTTGCCATTATGATGTCAGCTCTGTGAGATTTTTCTCTGTTCACTGCTATAACCCAGTGCTTGGAAAAGTACTTGGCAAATAGTAAATGCTTGATAAATGCTTGCTGAATGACTAGATGAAAACAAATTACTCTAGACTCACAGCTGGTGTGGGCCAGAGGATAAACAACTAGATGGAAAAAAATCTGAAGACAGGAAATCATTAGGAGGCTATTATGTCCATCCAAAAAGAGGTGTAAGCCAGTGGGGATGTGGGGTTTTTTACTTTGTACCTAGAGCTCAGGTCTCAGATTAGCCAACATCTGAATACTAGTTGCTGCACTAAATCTCACTTGTCCTGCTTTATATCCAAACCTCCAACTCAAATATGACTCAGTTATATTCTACATTGAGGGATTTTCTGATGTTGGAGGTTGGTGTTTCTCCCATGGTATCCTAGGGAAGTAAGTAGATGTGCTTTGCCCCAATATCTCACTAGCTGGAGATACAACCACTGAAAGCTACTGCCAAAGGTCACCCATGATGTGGTGAATTATGACTGTTTAACAAGTCACAAAGCCTTTGTGACCTCACTCCTGCTCCAAAGATAGCTTGATAAGTCACAACAGAGGGCAGCTGGGGCATAACTTCACACAAGTCATCAAGACTTCCTCCACCTTGCTGCTGGGAAGAGGCCATCAAAAACAGACTATATTTTTAGCTTATTTCAGTCTCATCTTGAGCCAACTACCAACAAACTTCTTTTGAAGACCTACTTGCCAGAAATCACTTTATTCATCATTTAGAGACAGCTTACCTGAATCATGCAGTGCATAGGGGATATCAGTGAAGAAGTCTGGCAAGACTGCATCACCCTCTTCCTACAGACTGGGATGTGCTGTGATGCGGCAATAATCACCAATTCCCCACCTTGGTTGTTAGCTTCTTATCCTGAAGGCAACCTGTTCCAACTGACCCAGGAAGAAATTCAGATCTTGCTGGCTAGAGACGGGAGAGAGAAGTTGTTTCTTCAGGGAATCACCCTTGCAGGGACCAAATGCTTGTTGATCCGGGACAACCTATACACTGAGGGCAACAACACCATGGATCTCCGCACCAAAGGCCAGAGTCGGGGCAGCCAAGCAGTGACAGTAATTCAGATCGAGTCTGTATACCTTGTGGTGATGGGACAAAAAGGAACAGAAGGAGGGCCTCTCAACCTCAAGGCTTTTGAGATGGTGGGTTACATCAAAGAGGCCATTCATCAACACATGGCCCATTTCTAAGTAAATAAAAAGGCCTTTGGTGTTTGACCTGGAATTTGAATTCAATGTTATCTGATTCACCTTCCAGATTAACAGTCTTGAAGAAAATAAAGGGAAATTCCAGATCAGGTTTGGAGATGTGTGTGTGTGTGTGTGTGTGTGTGTGTGTGTGTGTGTAAGCTTGTTAGGAGAGGAGCAGACTGGGGAGTGAGTATTCAAGCATTTGAGTTTCTGCACCTTTTTTACACCTAGAACACCATCTCTTCCATCTCAGCACTTGGAGGGAAGAGCACTGGACTGGGAACTAGAAAATCTTGGTTGCACTACCAACTTTTTTGTAACTATGGTATCTTTCTCTCTCTGTACCTCAGTTTCCTTATCTGTACAATGAGGAATGTACTATGTCTCTAAGGGCCCTATAAGTTCTGGAAATCTATGATTTTGTAATAACCACATTTATCCTTCAAAATTCAGCACAAGTACTACCTCCTCAAGGAATCTTTCTTTGCCTGCATCAACCTTTAGGGCTGACCCTAATTGAATTACTATAGTACTAACTCTATGGGTAATTTGTATGTACTTAATCTTACTCTGCCCAGCATGTCTTGGATGATTGTCCCATAATCTTGTTTAACTTTTCACACGCACATTAGTTTTGTTTCCCAACTTTATTATAATCTCCAAAAAAAATGACAGATGGTTTGCCTTCTACTTCTCTCTTCCCCTTCTAGGGTAACCCATCATAGGGCTTTGCCAGGGGAGTTGGCTATATGGATAAAATCAATTATCAGGAAAAGAGAGATTTTTCAAAGTGGGGATTCTGCTACATGTGGATGATCCAGGGTATTTGTGGGTAAATTTTATTCTTCCAATTTGTGGCTCATCTTTGGACTATTTATCTGTTCATTGTTGTCACCATCAGGGAAAACATGGGTGGGCAGAAGCTAAGAAAGGAGGTAAGGAGGTAAAAAGCTCTAACCATTCCATCTGGCTTGTTGCTAGCTACTCTGGACAAGCTGGTGTGAAAGAAGACAGGAATGAGAAAGATGAGATTGAATAATAAACCATAGCACTTCTTGTCTGGAGAATTCCATGGACAGAAGAGCTGGGCAGGCTAGAGTCTATGAGGTCACAAAGAGTTAGACATGATTGAGTGACTATCACTCATTTGACTCTACTGCCACCAAGAACAGTAATTATGGAGAACCTTCTTCTCTGTCAGTTACAGGGAACGGCTTCAGTACTCGCCATATATACGCTCACAAGCCTATAAAGGTTGAAGTTTAAACATGGAGGTTGTCAAAAATCTGTTCTATTCAATACAGATATAATGTTAGTCATATATGTAATGTATTTTAACTTATTTTAATATTTACTTTAAAAAGGAAAAAAATGATACAGTTGAATTCAATTTTAAGAATGTAGAATGTGTTTTATTTAACCCAATATATCCAAAATATTATTTAAACATATAATCAACAAAAATATTATTGATGAGATATTTCACATGTTTTCATGCCAAGGCTTCAAAATCTGGTGTGCATGGGTTCCCTGGTGGCTCAGTGGTAAAGCACCCACTTGTGAAGCAGGAGAAGCGAGTTTGATCCCTGGGTCAGAAAGATTCCCTGGAGAAGGAAATGGCAACCCACTCCAGTATTCTTGCCTGGAAAATCCCATGGACAGAAGAGGCTGGCAGGCTACAGTCCTTGGTGTTGCAAAAGAATCAGACACAACTTAGCAACTAAACAAAATCTGGTGTGCATTTTACATTTGTAACACATCTCAATTCAAACAAACAATTTCAAATGCTCAGTAATCATAAGTATCTAGTAGCTACTGTATTTGGCAATGTGGGTCTAAGCCAACTTCATCCAGCTTATGAAACCTCTCTACAATATCCCTGCCAGCACATTCATCCATCCATCCAACACTCTTCATGCCAAGTATTGCCTAGATAATTAATAAAAAATGTCAAAAATTATAGAAAAGAAGTTTCTTAAATGAATTCTAGTGGGGACAAGACAAATGAAAAAATAAGTTGCAATACAATGAGGTAGATGGCATGAAAAAGTTTGTTGTATAAATATGTATTGAGCTCGTGCTATGTAAACAAAGTACACAATAACCCTTTGTTCATGGAGATTATATTCTAATGGAAGAAACAGAATATGTGTCAGGAGATGATAAGTGTCATGCAACAAAGCAGTAAAAAGAGAGGTAGAGAGTGATGGGAAGGACTATTTTAAATGGGAGATCAGGGGCAGCTTCTCAGGAGAGGTGATATCTGCACAGGGGCCTAACCAAGTGAGGAATTAAGTGATGTCGAGAACTAGGGAAGAACTGTACAAAAAAGATCTTCACGACCAAGATAATCGTGATGACGTGATCACTAATCTAGAGCCAGACATCTTGGAATGTGAAGTCAAGTGGGCCTTAGAAAGCATCACTACGAACAAAGCTAGTGGAGGTGATGNCACTTCATGGGAAATAGATGGGGAAACAGTGGAAACAGTGTCAGACTTTATCTTTTTGGGCTCCAAAATCACTGCAGATGGTGACTATAGCCATGAAATTAAAACACGCTTACTCCTTGGAAGAAAAGTTATGACAAACCTAGATAGCATGTTCAAAAGCAGAGACATTACTTTGCCAACTAAGGTCCATCTAGTCAATGCTATGGTTTTTCCTGTGGTCATGTATGGATGTGAGAGTTGGACTGTAAAGAAGGCTGAGCGCCGAAGACTTGATGCTTTTGGACTGTGGTGTTGCAGAAGACTCTTGAGAGTCCCTTGGACTGCAAAGAGATCCAACCTGTCAATTCTGAAGGAGATCAACCCTGGGATTTCTTTGGAGGGAATGATGCTAAAGCTGAAGCTCCAGTACTTTAGCCACCTCATGTGAAGAGTTGATTCATTGGAAAAGACTCTGATGCTGGGAGGGATTGGGGCCAGGAGGAGAAGGGGACGACCGAGGATGAGATGGCTGGATGGCATCACAGACTCGATGGACGTGAGTCTGAGTGAACTCCGGGAGATGGTGATGGACAGTGAGGCCTGGCATGCTGCAATTCATGGGGTCACAAAGAGTCGGACACTACTGAGAGACTGAACTGAACTGAACTGAGAACTAGGGGAAGTGCTGCAGGTAGAGAGAAGAACCATTCAAAGGCCCTGAGGCAGGAGTGTGCCTGTTCTTTTGAGGAACTATCAGGAGACCCATGTGGTTGCAGCCTCCCAGGACAATGCTCCTTTCCCTTCTCACTCGCAGCATTCTTAAAAATGGTGGTGAGACTGTAGATGCTCTCTTCTGTGGGTAGAACAGCAAAGCAGAGCAAATAGTCTCATCACCTTCCTTTTGGATCCTCTCTTTCTAATGAAATTGCTGTAACTTTTATTTTGGCAGCCATGTTATACTTCTGACTCACACTGAGCTCTTGGTTAACTAAACCACCTTGTGCTTTTTGACACTGGATTATGTTAAGAAAAGAGCTTGAAATAGTGGTAGGGCAATAAGCCAGGGGAAAAAATTAAATGTGAAAGTGGCTTCAGTAGAACCTTTATCTTGGATAGAGCCTCAATGTGGCTTAATACACACCCCTGAAGGGAAAGAAAGAGAGGTGAGATGGAGGGTAAAGAAGGAAAATTCTTAAGATAATTGAGCCTTCTACAGTGTTCTTTACACCCTGAATCTCTAAAACATAAAGACATGTTCAGAAATTAGGGCCAATGAGGAAAATGGCCTTGCCAATTAGAAAGGCCCAAGCAAATCTTTCATTAGAGGATAAGCTAAAGTATTCAGATTCCCAATTGAACAAGAGACTTAATTGGATGTATGACTGACTGAGGACCAGGGTGTTAAGCTGCGAAGAGGAAGGGAACCTACATGGTGGCCACCTAGCAGAGATCCTGTCCTTTTGAGCCTGAAAGAAGCACTTTACTGTGGTACAAGACCATGCTTGCCTGTTGCCATGGTGAAGTCTTTCACTAGAAACTGAATGTGCCTTGTACAAGTAAGGTACAACTGAATGAAGAGAAAAATTCATTTGGACTGTTCTATTACCAGAAGGGATAAGGACAGGCTACATGAAAGCTCAGGGTCAGTACAGAGAAACTTGAGCCTTGCTATGAGGATTCATTTCCCCTCTCCATCCACCCTATGTGCCCTTCTTGTTTTGGGTACTCACAGTGAATTCTGAAGCTAGCCTTAACCTTCATCTGCCACCTTGATGCCCACTTATCCTTTCTTGTACTCTGCAGTACAGTCACACTGAATAACTCATTGTTTTCATCACATGCTTCACAATTTCCTGAACAGTGTTCTCAGAACTCACTATTACTTGTCCTCCCCTTCTCTAATAATCGCAAGCCAGTGCCCAACTTATTTGTCTAGACCCAGCCACCAGGCCCATTTCTATAAGGATATTTCTTATTCTCCAGGTTTGGATATGTTTCCTCCTGACATGGAATCACTTACTTTGTGCTTTGCACCTCTCTTGTAACACTGAACTCTTTCAGCTTTCAGTCCTTACTATGCACGTGTATGTTTTCTTTACCTTATTGGCCTTCAAGGTCCCCTAGAGATGACTATTTGGTTGTAATCCCTATTAGCAGGCTTTTGTGCTAGGAAGTTCTCATGAATATACAACCTCCTGGATGATTAATAAATGACAGACATAATGAATGAATAAAGGTTAATTTTCCAGCCAAGCCACTTCCTTGGTTTCCTACAGTTTAAATTAGTGGAGAATGAAGGAAGGTTGTTGAGTCCTCTTTGTCCTTCCTATCCCCAGCACTTATCACGTTTCCTTTGCTTCTGGGCAGCAGAATGTCTCACGCTGGGAAATCTTTAGCTCTGGTTTTGAGGCTTTATGTGATTATTATATTTCTTGAATAGGGTGAGGTCCAGGCCAATTGAATGGTATACATAATTAGTGGTGTAGGAATTAAGTGGAAGAACTCCAGTGAGTGCTGTCCTTATTCATTGTTATAGGAAACTTGCATTCTCTCTGCTAACTAGGAGTTCTACATGCAGTATATTCATTTATTCATGTTTATTTTCTTGTTGGATATTTTATACAGTCATTTACAATGGGGTGAAAAGAAATGAATTCTAAGAATCTGATTCCCAGCCCTGAACTATCATTTATTAGGTATATATTCTTGGGTAATCACTTTATGGTCCTCTGGTTTCTCATCTAAAAAAAATGGAGATGTTGATACTTGCAGGATTAGTGTGGAGATCAAATTTAAAAATGGACACAAAGTGCTTTGGAAAATATAAAGTGCTTTAAACATCAGATCAGGTGTGGGGATATGTGTGTGGGGATTAAGTTAGAGACTTGTCTTCAGGCAAGTACTTGGAGGTGTGGGGAGCAGACTGAGCTCCCATGCAAGTGACAACAGAGACAAGAAATTTTGGGTCTGAGATGCTAGTTATAACAATAAGCTTTAACTGATTTGGAGATGGCCAGGATAGGGGTGGGCTGAGAATAAAATGTTGCCCCCTATGGAAAGGGTAGAGGCAATTCTTAGAAACAGCAGTAAACAGCTTCATATTTGTGGTCTAGAGGGAAACAGGGCAACTATTTCCTAATGATAAAGTTCTGAGTGTTTTATAGTTTATAGAAGGCTTTTGCCATTCATTCAGCAGATATTTATTTTGTGCCTACTGTGTGTTTACTGTGAACAGATAAATGATAATGCAATAGAGTAAATGGTATTAAAGAGTATATTCATTCATTCATTCAAATATTTATTAACTGTCCACTTATGATTAAGCACTATTGTAAGTACTGACAATAAAATTGTGAATAAAATAGGGAAAACTCCCTGCTCTCATGGAGCTTACATTCTAATATGGGAGACAGCTACTACAAAAAATTAAGTAAAATACATTGTATACTAGATGGCGATAAGTGCCAAGAAAGAAAAAAGGGAAAGCAGAGAATGAAGCAGGAAATGGTGGAGCAAAATAGGGGAGCTTTACAATTTTAAATAAGATAAAGAGTGCTATCTTAGTTTTATTCAGGCTGATATAAGAAAACAGCACAAACTAGATAGCTTATAAACAACAGAAGTTTATTTCTTACAGTTCTGGAGTCTGGAAAGTCCAAGATCAAGGCACCAGGATGTTGTGTTTTGGTAAGAACATTTTCCTGGTTCATAGCCAGTACCTTTTCACTGTGTCCTCACATTGTGGAAGGGCCTAGGTAGCTCTGTGGGATCTCTTTTATAGGAACAACAATCCAATTCATGAGGGTTCCAATGAGCCTAATCACTGCCCAAAGGTCCCACTTAATAATACCATCACATTTGCAAGGTTAGGATTTCAAAGAATTTTGGGGGGATACAAACATTCAGACCACAGCAAGTACCTTACCCATCAGTTCAATTCAGTTCAGTCGTTCAGTCTTGTCCGACTCTTTGCGACCCATGAATCGCAGCATGCCAGGCCTACCTGTCCATCACCATCTCCTGGAGTTCACCCAAACTCACGTCCGTCGAGTCCGTGAGGCCATCCAGCCATCTCATCCGCGGTCGTCCCCTTCTTCTCCTGCCCCCAATCCCTCCCAGCATCAAAGTCTCTTCCAATAAGTCAACTCTTCGCATGAGGTGGCCAAAGTACTGGAGTTTCAGCTTTAGCATCATTCCTTCTAAAGAAATCCCAGGGTTGATCTCCTTCAGAATGGACAGGTTGGATCTCTTTGCAGTCCAAGGGACTCTCAAGAGTCTTCTTCAACACCACGTTTCAAAAGCATCAATTCTTCGGTGCTCAGCCTTCTTCACAGTCCAACTCTCACATCCATACATGACTACTGGAAAAACCATAGCCTTGACTAGATGGACCTTAGCCAGCAAGCAAAGTAATGTCTCTGCTTTTGAATATACTATCTAGGTTGGTCATAACTGTCCTTCCAAGGAGTAAGCATATTTTAATTTCATGGCTGCTGTCACCATCTTCAGTGATTTTGGAGCCCCCCCAAATAAAGTCTGACACTGTTTCCACTATTTCTCCATCTATTTCCCATGGAGTGGTGGGACCGGATGCCATGATCTTCATTTTCTGAATGTTGAGCTTTAAGCCAACTTTTTCACTCTCCTCTTTTACTTTCAAGAGGCTTTTTAGTTCCTCTTCACTTTCTGCCATAAGGGTGGTGTCATCTGCATATCTGAGGTTATTGATATTTCTCCTGGCAATCTTGATTCCAGCTTATGTTTCTTCCAGCCCAGCGTTTTTCATGATGTACTTTGCATATAAGTTAAATAAGCAGGGTGACAATATACAGCCTTGAAGTACTCCTTTTCCTATTTGGAACTCATAGACAATGTAAAGAAAAGACCCAAAAGAGGTAAGGAAGCAAGTCATGTGATTATCGTGGGGTAGAGGAAAAAACTATGAGGTAAAAGCAGAATTGCTATGTTTGAACCCGGGGTGAAGGTTGGAGTAAAGTGAGCAAGGAGGGGAAGGAAATTGTATGAGTTGAGATGAGAAAAGTTGTGTGGGTTAGATCTTATAAGGCCTTGTAGGAATTTAGGTTTTATGCTGAATTAATTGGGGAACTTAGGGAGAATTTTCAGCAGATGGTTTAAATGACCTGATTGTATTTTAATGAGAGCACTCTGGCTACTATACTGAGAATAGATTGTAAGAGGGCAAAGGAGGAAGAGAGAGAGCAGTCATAGGGCTACTGCAATATCCAGGTAAGAGATGGTGATTGCAAAGTAGAGTGGTAGGAGGGAAGATGGGAATTAGGAGTCAGATTCTGGGTACATTTTTAAAATTGCAGTATAGCCAATTTACAGTGTTAAGTTAGTCTCAAGTGTACAGCAAAGTTATTCATATATATATATATATATGTAAATATATCAATATGTAGATATATTCCTCATCAGATTCTCTTCCATTATAGGTTATCACAAGATATTAAGTATAGTTCCTTGTACTATACAATAGGTCTTTGTTGTTTACTTATTTTATATATATTGGTGTATATATGTTAATCCCAAACTCCTAATTTATCTCCACCCTCCTGCTGTCCTCTTTGGTAACCATAAGTTTGTTTTCTATATTTTTGAGTCTATTTCTGTTTTGCAAATTTCATTTGTGTCAGTGTTTTAGGTTCCACATATAAGTGATATGAAATGATTCTGTCTTTGTTTGACCTATTTTACTTAATATGATGATCTCTAGGTCCATTCATGTTGCTACAAATGGCATTATTTCATTTTTATGGCTATATATATGTGTGTATGTATACAAGCCACATTTCTGTATCCATTCATCTGCTAATGGACATTCAGGTTGTTTCCATATCTTGGCTATTGTGAATAGTGCTGCTATGAAC